>JAPMOQ010029029.1:256821-276678 GCA_026543055.1 Argiope trifasciata | reverse complement strand
CTTTGTATAGTTTTTAGATGATATTCTTTGTATAGTTTTTAGATGATGTTCTTGTTGAATATTCTTTGTATAGTTTTTAAATTGGATGGTTATCAATTAGATTTCTTTCTTCAGAACTTTTTAAGAGTTAAAAATTCATCATTTAAAAATTTTATTTAAATATTTTTGATTTTCATATTTTTTTGTTTTTCTTCTATAGAAATGTATGTTGAATTGATCATATATTTATTCTTTAATTTTCAGGCTATGGCATTTCAGCAGAAAGCTGTTCTGATGAGTGAACGTGTGAATGGTGTTGATCATGCATATACAATCTCTGAATATGTAAGTCAGTTTAAATTAATAAAATATTAATCTGTTTAATATTTTTTTAAATTCTTGTTTCCATGTTAAGGATTTTGTAATATCAATGAAATAATTTAGTCTTCTCATTGTTCTTCGATTAATTTTTTACTAAGGTTCTGACCTTTTCTATTGTTTCAGACACATCTTGCCT
This sequence comes from Argiope trifasciata, assembly GCA_026543055.1. NCBI lineage: Eukaryota > Metazoa > Arthropoda > Arachnida > Araneae > Araneidae > Argiope > Argiope trifasciata. The sequence continues at coordinate 276,182 of JAPMOQ010029029.1, read as the reverse complement.
TATATTGTTTTGCAAATTCTCAAATAACCACTGCTTTGAAGCTTTTGTATCGTGCTAGGTATTTAACTCTTCTAGTCTGTGGGGAAAATCATCCTGAAATGGCTGTTCTAGATGTAAGTTGATGCAGTATTTTTTTAATGACTAAAATTCATTTTTCTGTTTTATCTGAAGTAGTTTATTAAGCTTATATATTTAAAATATAGTGTGATTTTGACTACTTATACAGTTATTTTAAATTTACACTAAAATGTATTTTACAAATTATGTTTTATGATTTATTTAGAAAATAGCATGAATTTATGTAAGATAAATAGCAGGAATTTATCTTAAATATTGATTTTTAAAATCTTTTTTTTTTTTTTTTTTTTTTTTTCAGAGTAATATTGGTCTTATTTTGCATGCTGTTGGAGAATATGATTTGTCTCTCAGATTCCTAGAAAATGCCTTAAAGTTGAACATAAAGTAAGTTGCATTTTCTATTGACCCTTTTTCATTCCTACACTTTCCAATTTTCAGAAAAAATGCTAAAATTTAAATGGAAATTTTTATATTTTTTTGCTTTGAATTATGTGAAATTTACTTAATTTAAAATATTCAAATATATTACTTAAAAATTAAAATGCTTTTCCCCCTTCTATTTTGATTGTTGATAAATGCAATGTATTAAAAAATCATAGAGGAATTTTTCAGAAATGCTTTAATTAAGCAGTTTTGAAGTGTTAATTGAACAGAATTAATTTTTTTTGTTTGTTTAATGAAAAATCCTGATATTATTAGACTTGAAGTATTTGAATTTGCTTTTAATAAGGTCATAATTTTAACTCTTGCTTGTTTCCATATTTATTAAATACATATGGAATCAAAATCTAAGTTTTTAAAAGTATTTATCATGATTTGAATGCCTTAAATAATGCTAATTTGCATTCTTGTTTGGATGAATTTTTAGAAGTAGAATGAAAATGTTATTCAAACTGAATGAAAAGTATCATTGGATAGATTTTATATATGTATTTTGAATTATAATGATTTAAAAGCAAAACTGAATGTGATTAATGTATAATATTGTTTAATATTTTAAACAAATTAAAAAAATTCCTTTGTATCAATGCATACTTGTTACTGAAAATAATTTTTAAAAAATCAAAAATTCATCTTTCAAATATTTGTAGTTATTATTTGAAAATCTTTAGCTCCATGTTTAAAAATTGTTTTTAAATTTTATTCATTTTAATTATTAGTAATTAGTTGCTGAAGGAACTTTGACAATATTGCATAGACACTTGTTTTTGTAAGATATTGCTAAAAAAATGTGTATGTACTAACTACTGTTACTGTATGTTATTACATTATATAAATAATCTTTTATACTGAGAATTGAAGCAGACTTTATTTTATAGCTGCAAAATACCTTTTGAAGTAGAATTTTCCATAGCAGTCATGAAACCTTTGAAATGATAATTTACTCCTAATTGCTTGTGTCCTTATGCAATTTTAAAACTTTAATGTTGATTTACTATTATTTACATTTGCTATAATGCCTACTACTTTTGCTATAATGATATAAGTACATGGATGTACTTTAACATGAAACTCATGTTGCTTTTTGGATGAATAAATTAGGAAAGAAGAATTAAATATTTTAAAGAATGGAACAAAGCAATTTAATTGCAGTAGAAATTAACAAAAAAAATTCTTAATTTGTTGTTTTGAAAATTGATTTTGTATTTGAGATATTAATAATAGAGGTATTTTCTTATAATTTTCAGTTACTATGGAAGCAAGAGTTTGAAAGTTGCTGTCAGCTATCATCTTGTCGCTAGAACTCAGTCATGTATGGGTGAATTTCGTGGTGCTTTACAAAATGAGAAGGAAACATACAGCATTTACAAGCAGCAGGTAATTTTATTACATTATTTACTACTTTTATACATTTTTAATTGAATTCTGTGATTGACCCATAAATTTTTAATTGATCATTCATATTAGTTTTCATTTTGACTTACTAAAAAAATTATTTTTCTTAAATAAATGTAAAGTTTATAGTAAAATAATTATTAACTCTTATAAGCAAATTAGTAGTTTTATTAATATAGAATATTATATATATTTAATGTTACTTTTTGAGCTTTTGCTTTGCAATATTTCATGGAGCAAAAAAAATCTGAAATAATGGGATCCAGTTTATTTATGAATTCTCGAATGAAATTTTCTTAAACATGATCTGTAATATTTGCTAAAAATTCAGATTAAGAGGTCTTAGGAAGGAGTTATTGTGGATGATATTGAGTAAAAAGTTGGGAAATCAAATTTGAGAGATTTATGGATACTTTTGCATGTATTAGATGGTATTAGATATAAAATAGCCAATTTAATTAAATTTTAAATTAACTAATTTTAAATTTTTATAGTAAAAAATGTTTGGAATATATTTTATAGGATTTTTTTTATTGTTTATTTTCAGGTATTTAGTGAAATTTAAACATACAAGTAATTTTAAAAATGAATATGTTGCCATTATTTTTTAAATAAAAGTGAGGTAGGAATGCAATGTAGTGACTGTAAATCTTGGAAAATTTCTGTATTTTAACCATTTTTTGTCCGTCATATGTTATTAGTATCCTATTTTATTGTGTTTGAAGTTGTTTATAATTTTTGTAAAATCTTTGTTACCTGAGAAATTATTCTTTTGCTTTTAGCTTGGTGAAGTCCATGAGAAAACTAAAGAAAGTTCCGAGTGCTTGCGGCATTTAACCCAACAAGCTGTTGTGCTTCAAAAGAAAATGAATGAAATTTATAAAGGAAATTCTAGTGCCATACTTCCACCTATACAAGTAATTAGCATTAATAAAATACATATAATTATTTTCAAATATGTTTTAAGAATTTTTTTGAACTATTCTTAGAAATGTTAAATTCCCCAACCCAATGTTCAAACTTCAATTTTTTTCTCAAATCCTCGAAAGTATTCTTGTAAATAAAATATTTTTCAATAATTAATTTAAAGTTGCATATTGATTTCAAAAATATATTGCATATTGATAACAAAAATTCAGTTTTCATGCTAATTATTAATAAAATCTGAAATTATTTGTTATTTTGCATCAAAATGTGAACAAACCACTTTTATTAAATTAGATTTTTACTAGGGATTATTTATAGCAACATACATCTTTTTACTGTCATTTAATTTTTGAACTTCCCTTTTATGTATTATTTATTTTAGTATATTCTGAAAGATCTCTCTTGCAGTTCTGTTGTTCATATCACCTCTTTTTTAAAATTGTGATTGTGCAATATATTACTGTATTTGTGAATTTTACCAAACTACTCAGGGTTAATTTTTCAACTTCTGTTTTGTTTTGATTGTATTAGACCGTTTGTTTAATTTTATTTCCATTGCAAAATTCTATAGGATATTGAAGTTGTAAAATGATAATTAAGATGGTGTTTGACAAAAATGAGATACCCTTCCCATTCCTATTCTTTTGTGGCTCTTACTTTCAACATTTTGTGGCCATTGCAGGAGGAAAACAAACCATACAACTCCTACGATTCTTTTCTCTTCTTATTTAATGACTGTGACTAAATCTCGAAATTAACTTTAAGGTGGAAAAATCTTGATTTAAGATTTTGATAATGGGGATGGATTAAGATGATTTAAATTTCCGAAACTTTTTTACTGAAAATTCATTTTACATTAGATAATTCAATTACTATAAGTTTGGTAATGCTTAATATGCTTAAATTTTTGTAGACTGATACCAATATTAAGTAATAGTAAAAGTTTTTTTAAGAACAAAAAATAAGTTTAGCATGATATATTCTGTAACTTGTTTAAAGTGATTTTGATTTTATTTTTGTATTTTAAATATTTGCCACAGAATAAAAGATATTAATTGAAAAGAGAATTATTTATTACTAGCCGCCTTTGGCGACCAACAGGTTCACCAATCTTAATACTCTTTAAAAGGGTCAATTAAATATTTTATGTAACATCGTCAATTAAATACCTTATGTGGCTTGCAATTGTCAATTAAAGACTATGTAACTTGTCTTTTAATTGCTACTTCATCAAAATATTTTTAAGGCTCATATTTTGATAGTCATATAATTCACTCATTCTCTTATAAAGATTCTGCCTGTAATGTATCTGATTAAGCCTGTAATGTACTATATGCCTCTTTAATTATCTGACTGCTTCTGCAAAATTTCATTATTAAATTAAAGTGGAAATGATTGAGATGCATTTAATATAAAAGCATTTTTTTACTGAACTATTCATCTTTTATTAATTTTAATATATTGCAAGCAGAGTCCATCAGTATTTGAGTCTTATGTGAATAAAACTCAAATGCTGATGGACTATGAAGAATAACTTTCATAATATTTCTAGAAATATTCAACAAAAATTTCTTAAATAACCACTTTCATTGAATACTGATATTCAAATATTCATAAATCAGTTGGCTTTGAAGACTGCCTTAGTTGATTGAAGTTTATCTTGTTTTATTTAAAATATTACTGTCTGGAAAATATCCTGTTAAATATGATTTGCAGAGCAGAAGATTTAGATGAAAGCTAAACTTTCTTCATTTATTAAAATATTTATAGACTCATGTTACATATAATTATTTGCTTCATTTAGATCCTCTTTTATAGATGTATTTCTATTATAAAAGTTTTACAAATTAGCCGTTTGGCCTTGAATTGAAAAGATATATATTAAACCACATTTGTTTCAAGTACAGTTGATTTATTTAATTAATAATACTGAAAAAATCAAAATTTTTTCTTTAAATTTTCTTTTTAGAAAATCGTATTTCATATTTACTACATTTAATGCTGAAAATCAAATTTTTATGTGCTAAATTTACAAAAATAATTTATATATTTTTAAATTTGAGTGTGTGTCAATCTGATGGCAACATATTAATAAAAGATAATTTTTTTCCTTTCACTTGTAACACTCACATGCAGCTTTAGTTTTATCTTTGTTGTTAAAAAATATGATTAAATTATTTTAAAAAAAAACATTTAATTTGTTGATTAAATTATTAGTATCACTAAAAAGATAATTTTTTGATCTTTAATACGATGTAAAAATCAATTTTGTACTGTAGTATTTTCGAAAGCTATGGTGGAAAAACGTCGCAATTTCTCTTAATTTTTAATTATTTTGTTTAATTAATTTTTTTCAATAATTCGCTTAGTTTTTAATTAACATGCTCATGCAGATTAAATTTTATTGTTTTGCCCAAAATATATTGTTGAAAAATTTGGTTTAATTTTTTAAAAAAATTCTTTAAAAATAGAAGCTTGAGTTATATGTTAAAGCACTGATACCATTGGAAAGCTAATTTTTTAATCTTTAATTTGATGGGAAAATAATCTTTGTGCAATAATATTTTTAGAAGTTTAGTGAAAAAACGTCAAAATTTCGCTTAATTTTAAAAAAATCAAATTCTAATTAAAAATTCGTAAAAAAGGACTCTGAGGCGAATGTTCAAGACCTCCAAGGTATGCATGTACCACATTTGGTGGCTGTAGGCCCAATGTTCTGGCTTGTAGAGCACCAGCACATACACACGTGTAACGTTATTATAAGTATAGCTAAAGATAAAACTCAAGAAATTAATTATATGAATATTTCATTGACTAATCAATTACAAAATATTTTTTCCCTTCAAATTTTTTTTCCGTCTAATTTTAATATTTTTGGCCTAATTCTGCATTTAATGTGTTTATTTTTATTTTGAATAAAGAAATGCAATGAATCAAATATAATGGTACGATAATACCGGGTGGCCAGAAATAAAACACCCCTACTCTGACCTCCCTGGATATCGAACTACTCAGTGTAAAGGCTTGAAAATTTGTGGACATACTATTCAAAAAATGGGGAAACGGATATCACGAAAAAAAAATTTAGTTCCAGAAATCACCGATAGGTGGCGCTGTACCACTGGACATGCTGAAAAGACACAAAAACACGTTTTAAACACATTTTATTTGAAAGTACCAAGCATACATGAAACAAGGACGTTATCGATGCAGGGAATGCTGCTCAATATGGTTCCCTTCCTGAAGATGTAAAATGTGAAGTCTGTGGACAGCTTGTTCAACTGCGGATCGTAACTGGTCATCTGAGATGCTTCTCACATGCAGACTGATACTCTCTTTCAAATCTGCCAAGGTTATCAGACGTTCTCGATAAACAAGGTTTTTTAAGTGTCCCCAAAGCCAAAAATCACACGGATTAAGATCCGGTGAACGAGATGGCCAAGTTGTCGGAAACGCGCGACTGATTATTCTGTCAGTGGTGAAATGTTGGCGAAGAAACTGTTGCACAGGGAGTCCAATGTGTGGAGGTGCTCCATCTTGCATAAAAGTAATGGTGTCAAGGCATTGGCGCTGCTGCAAATGGGGTACAACAAATGTTTCGAGCATCCTTTTGTACCTGTTGGCCGTCACGGTACATGTCTCAAGGCCATTGGAAGTAACCTCTTCGAAAAAGAACGGTCCAAGGATGAATGTGGCTGTGAATCCACACCAGACTGTAACTTTCGGTGAGTGGAGTGGAATCTCTTGGAAGGTACGGGGGTTTGTCGTGTCCCATATGGGACAGTTATGGGTGTTCACTGTTCCACTGAGGTGGAAATGGGCCTCATCGCTCCACAGAATCTGCCACGGCCACGATGCATCCACTTCAACTCTAGCAAGAAATGTCAATGCAAAGGTCAGTCGCATCTCCCTGTCTGTGGCCAGCAATTGTTGATTAGGGCGGATTTTGTACGGGAAACAATGCACCATTTTTCTGAGTACGTTCCACACTGTGCTATAGGGAACACCCAAGTGTCGTGACACTGCACGTGCACTACTGCAGCCTAAAACATTATCCATTGACTGTTCAACAATACCGGTGGCAACATCTTCAACGACATCTGAACGAACCGGTTTGCGTCCTCGACCAGGCTGAACTCCAAGATGTCCAGTTTCCTCGAATCGAGCGATCATTCTCCTGAGAGCTTGTGGAAGCAATGGTCCCTTACGCAAATCCTTAAGTCGGCGAAACTCTCGAAGTGCTGCTGGAGCATTTCCTTTATTCTCGTAAAACAACTTCACAAGCAAAGCGCGTTCTGGCAGCGTGACAGCCATCACTAATAAGAATGACATTCCCCACCTTTTAACTTCTTTTATACCCAGAACATGGCTTCTAACCATGCTTTATGCAAATTTTTCTGGTTACAGTATGAAATTGCAGTTACAACGGGAGTTCTAGCTTCTTTACTATTTTTATTTTCCATAAGGGGCAGAAAAATTAAAAAGGAAGCATGGAAGCATTCCATTCCGCATAAACATTTTAATTTTTATTATTATTTGTGTCTTTTGATCATAGTTCCAGTTGTGCAGCGCCACCTATCGGTGATTTCAGGAACTAATTTTTTTTTCGTGAAATCCGTTTCCCCATATTTTGAATAGTATGTGTACAAAATTTTGAGCCTTTACACTGAGTAGTTCGATATCCATGGAGGTCAGAGTAGGGGTGTTTTATTTCTGGACACCTTGTATAAATATAATCAAATATAATGGTACAATATGACAGTATGGACTGTAAATTTTAGTTTAATAATTTTTTTTGATTTATTGCTATACATAGAAGGAAGTAAAATATTTCATTTGAACTCATTATTTAATTTCATGTAATTTGGTAATATATATTACAGTATTGTGCAAAAAGTTACAAAATAAGGATTGTCCAAACTCTACCTTTTTTGTTTTGCTTGAAATAAATGCTATTTAATATTGTTTTATAAATTATTCAAATGTTGTTTATTTATTTTTAGATTCAGCCACCATCTTTAAGCAGTGTTCTAGATATGTTGAATATTATCAATGGAATTTTGTTTGTACAGATTAGGTAAGAATCGTAAATTATTCTGTAACTGCTTTTTATAATTAGCTTTAATGAATATTATTTTGGGTATTTATAACACAAAAACTATTTCTGCATATTTTTCCAGACCTTTATCTGAAAGCTTCAGGTGTTAATAATATTTTCATTTTTTAAAAATGTTGTACAAATATGACTAACATTTTTAGAAATTACAAGAAATGGTCTGAAACTGACCAAGTTATGAAACTAGAATTGTTACTATTTTAGATCAAATTATTGGATGCCTCAGGAAATATCTGTCAGCTGTGAGTCCCGATTCCTTTAGGCGATTGTTGGTTAACTATAAAATAAAAAAATAATCATAGCTTATAATTAATTTCTATTACGGAAGAATTGCAAAATATTTCTTTCTAGAATATCATTCTAAATTGTTAACTACTAAAAATTCTAACGAAACTACTTAAAATTTTAAACATGTTTACATTTATTAACCCAAATATAATTTCTTATTATTTTGAGCATCTTTTCAGTTGGAATTATGCATATGTATCTGTTTATTAATTTATTATTGGACCATAATTAAGAACAGAGACTGTAAGAAAATTAATGACAAATAATTAGATTTTTAGAAAATAAAATGCGTTTAAATTTATATATAAAACGGGAATCTTGGTTTTGCTATCATTTTTTTCTCTATTTTTTGTCATTAGTGCTTATTCTTATTATATTTTTCAGCCAACAAGATATTGAAAATTTTAGAGCTGAATTCGAAAGACGACAGTTGAAAGAATCTGACTCACCTAAAAAGGACACAGAGGATGAAGTCAATGGACTTACTACTGTGACAGAAGCAACCAATTCCAATGAATCAAGTTAATTTCAAAACGTCCAAACTAGAGTTTAAAGCACAAAATATAGATGAGGTTTTTTCCTTGGAGAATTTGTTTTCCATGGGCATATAAAGACTGTAGAAAAGTTAGCATTTTAGATAAGCTTTTCAAGAAAGGAAAATGTCATTGTGATTGCAAATGGCAAGAGACTGAAGTTTTCAAATTGTTTGTGCTGTGGACGGCATTTAAATATCATTTTCTTCACATTCTAAATTGTCATTTTTCAAAGCTGCCCCTGAAATCTGTTATACTAAAGAGTATAAAGAAGGCACGTGGGGTATAATTTTTGTAACAGAAAATTTTCTATTTTTTTTACTCTAAAAGAATTCTTAGCCTTGAAATATTTTGGATATGTATCTGAGATGCGGCTGAGATAACTGATGAGTTATTTAAATTTAATTATGTGAACTTGATTTCTTTCTATTTTTGTTTGATCTGTGTGACTACTTTAAATCAACTTATTAATATAAATCTGAATTACATATTCATATCGTAGATGAATGGAAACGTCTGCTGTTTGGAATGAACTTCTTTGTTCTGGTGATTTAATCAAAATCGTTGGGGGAAAAATAATGAACAAAAAAAAAAGTTTTTCCTGAAATTCTTTCACATTTGCTATATTACTTTTTCAAAAATGAACTGATAAATATATTTTTATCAATAATTTCAGATTTGAAGTTTAAAAAAATCGCATTTTATTTTACACTATAAATATGAAACTCAACGGAGGATTTTTTTTTTTCATTTAAGTTTTGTTATAAAGTGGTAGGCAATATTAATAGATCATTAACGTTTCAACTGCGTAATATTGTTGTGCCAAATGGTTTATTTTTGTGTTTAAAAATTCATATTCTTTCATTACGGGTAATTGATAAATTGAGATTACTTTTGTTTCATTTATTATTTTATTTTTTGCCTAAAATTCTTTAAAAATGATATAATATAAGCCAAAAGAACGTTTTTCAATTTCATGTAATCATTTAGCAATCAAAATTTTCTGCATATTTTTTGAGGATGAGTGGTAAATTTATACATTAAGCTGCTTAACATTCTTCATAATTTTTTTTTATTTTATTGAAGAGTTGTTTATTTGCATCGATTTTCTTTTATCTCTGCAGTGACAACGAAGGATTTAGCAGTTAATTTTTTTTTGTTTGAAACAATAAGGATATATTTTTTTTTCAAGAAAGTTAATAAAATACATAAATTTATTTATGATGTAAACTTGTTGAAATGCCAAACAATGTATATTTCATTTTAAATGTTTGCCTTGCGTGATAAACAATCATCCTTTTTTTCTTTTATACTCTAATCAAGTGTTGATTTTTTTCTGATGAATTCTTGCATTCATTCAAGAACTTTGTTTCACAATTAGCTATTTCAGTTGTAATTTTTTTAGTAATGTCTGAAACATAATCTTTTAGTCGTTTGTATTAGATTTTAATTTTAGTCAATTAATCATTCTAGTTATACCTCCTCTTTGTATTTTGTGTATCATTTGAGTTTTACCATGAAATTATTTTGTATTGACTTAGATGAATTCTCAAAGAGATATTTTAGCAAGGATATTTTTGTAGTTTGTTTTTATTATTGTGTTTTTTTAGACTAGAGATTTATCATTGGTTAAATTTTTTTAAAATTAATTATTCAATCAAGGAATGAACTTTTTCTGTTTCTGGTTTGCAGACTCTTGGATCTGATGTTGACAAAAAAACAGTTCTTTATAATTGACAATTTCAATTTTATCTTTAAAACTATTTGCAAGTATATTGGACTATATTTTATTTTAGGCTCCTTGATTTTATTTAACATTCATTTTAGTTCTTCATATGTTAAACTTCTTTTGCAAATAGTTTTTTTTTCAATCAGTGGCGTTTTGTTTTGATAAGCATATCATTTTTATTCTAGATTGTTGTTCCTTCTATTTAAACTGTTTTATGTTGAGCATGATTTTACGTGCAATATTGTCTTATGACGTAGGATTATGTGATAGTGCTCAAGTCAGGGGTGAAGTGAAACAATGAATAGTAGTTGTTACTTTATAAAATTTATCATGTTATAAGTATAGCTAAATTAAAATACTTTAGATCCTGCATAGGGATTCTAGGAATAAATTTATTATTGCTAGGCTTTTAATAATAAAGTAGCTGTTTGTTATTCCATTTTTAAAATGTTTTTTGCAATACAGTTTATAATGAGATGAATATAGAAGGCATACAAATGAGTTTTATTGTAGTTACACTTTTCTTCATTACTAATAGAATAGTTTTGCCGGTGAAACATTCATAAATAAATATTGCATATTGTTAATCTAAGAATTTTCAGTTACTGTTATTTTGTTCATTTAATAAAGTAAATTGAATTGTTATTGTAAAATCATGCTGCTTTTCCAATATTCATAATACTAAAATTGATTTTTTAAAAAAATACTGAAGTTTGCTGCTGGTTGGTAAAAATGTAAAGCTCTAGCTTATCTTATGATGGCAGAATGTAATTGGAATTCTATTGTTAAAATTAATTCTTAATTGTTCTTTAAAATGTATTTATTTTTTTACCATATTCTTTAAGTCAAACAATTTTTCTATTGTTTTAAAATTTCTCGATTTTACAGTTTTATTGAGTTATATTTTTTGATGTATTAATGACCTTGAAAAAGTCAACTTTGTTTTTGCCATATTTAGATTGGAATCCATTAAAATTTAAAGAAGTGTCTTAGTCTGTTGTAACTATTTTATATGCTACCAACTTTTGAATAAACATTTTTTTATGCATACTTCTGTGATCAACGATAGTGACTTCAAAATCTTTTATTGAAGTTTCCATACCTTGTAATACTTTTTAAATTAGTTTGTTAAATAATATTCAGTTGCATATTTTGTTCTCATTACGAAGTATTTTACTGTCCAAGATTTTTACCACTGCAAGTTAGTGTTTGAAAATCCACGGCTCTATGCATTGGCGAGTTAAAACTTAATGCAGATCTCAACAGTTGTGTTATGTGTTGCCTCGCTTGCATAACTTTTAGAACAAAATATGTTTCAGATGCAAATCTCACTTAAATGCTCTCAAGAAACCTGATGGGACCTAATGTTTTACAATTGTTATAATAAAAATAACTGAATTTTGCTTTTTTGTGTTTTTTCTTTATTTTTCATGCATATCACAACTCATGAATTTAAATATGTCTTTCTAGAATTATTATTAGAATGTTTTTGTCCATCACTAGCCACCTTTTGTAACCAGATGATTTGACAGGGATTCTGATTGTATTAAATTTCTTAGATTTAATTTCATATCCCTGATTCATGTAATGAATTGTTAGATAAATCAGGGATATAGACATTAATATTATGCTCTTTTAATAAAATTAAACATGTTATGTTTACTGCCTACTTTAACCTTCATAAAAGAGACCAGTTCCAGATATCATAGCACTGTTAAAAATGTTATTGAATGTTATCCATTTATTTTTATGTTTTGCGATATGGCAACTTCATTTTTTTTCTCGTAAACTACGTACTTACTAAATAAAATTCTTCGGTTTACAACAATCTATCTATCTATATAATATAATATTATAGTATAATAAAATGCAACATACATAGCACATAAATTACTTTTATTATTTGTTGTTGACATTCAAATGTAAACAACGATCATTCGTCTTTTTCGATTAACGTTTTACGTTCAATTTTAGAAATAACTCCACCCAAATAGTCTCGAACAGTTATTATTGAACATTTACTTTGATTGTCAATTTCTAAGAATCAGTCAATCAAATCAATCAATTAATTTTCATCAAATCAACCAGAAGTAAAGATAGAATCAATGCACATGTAATTTATAAAATGATTATAACTCCAGGTTTTTTTAGTATGTTCAACGCTACCGACGTGATTTCTCGTTTTTCAGATATTTCCAATTACAGATTTCTGAATGGTAAAATTTCTCTTATGCCAGTTTAGATGCAATTTCTAATACAAATCAATCAACCTATCTAAATTGGCATAAGAGACAAATTTTAACCCATAGAAACCTGTAATCGGAAGTATATGGAAGACGAGATATCTCGTTTGTAGTATTGAAAGTGTTAAACAAATTCAAACTTTCTAACAATTGCATTTACATCACGTGGATGAAAACTACAGCATTACCCATATACTGTTAAAAAAACGCGTAGAATAATTTCAATCAACGAAGAATACGGCATCTGTACTCAGCCCATAGAATTACGCTTTTGGAAAATTTAAAATCGCCCAATGGAATATTTCGTTTGACCACTTTTAGCCTCAAGCTTTCGCATGAACACATCATTTAAGCATCTTCATTCAAGTCCTCAAATATTTTTTATGTCCATGAAATATAATTTTTTGACAATCAGGGGATAACAGCCTTTGCCGTAGATTGCTTGCATTCAAGATCAGCTGTACTGAATTCTAAGTCTTATCTAGCTGATTGATGGAGTTGCAAAATATCATTAGAAATGTTCTGGAGATGGTTTATCATTTCATCAAAAAGTACATTCACTCAGAGGAAAGAAGGTATAAAGGAGATCAAGAGATAGGCTTCAAACAGCAAGTTGAATCCAGTGCAAAAAATAGACTGTCATCGCCAAATAAATAATAGTTATGACTACGAAAACTGATATTCATATCTTCCAAAATGATTATCTCAAAATATAGTCTTTTTATTATTCAATTTAAAGAGAAAAGCTTTTGTCCAATAAAATAAAAATAAAACTTGTAAAAGAAAGGTTAAATTTATCGCTGTGAGAAATTTTAGAATCTCTTAAATTAGTCCATTTTAAATTCTTTCGAAATGCTCTCTTATTTCTTGATCCAATTCTCGCATTTTATTTAATTATTTTTCAGTTGCGCTCTAGAAAATTGATGACTGTAACATTTTCACTCTCTCTGAGCGAAAGGATAAAAATTCCTAATGCTTACAACATTCTTTTAAAAGATATCTAATGTTATCTTTAAATATTTAGTTTCATAATTAAACTTGCTTACTTTTAAAGACCAACGGAATAATCCCCTTAGATTTTGAAGTCAAACAAAAGCAGCATGATCAGTACGAATTATGAATTTTCCCCATGTAAATAGCAAAATCTATCAAGAGAATGTATTATTGCCGAACATTCCATCTCAGCTGATTGTCTCTACATTATGTTTTTAGCATCTTCACAACGAAAGGATAAAAATCTCTAATACTTACAGCAGTCTTTTTAAGATATCCCTATCAGATTCTATTAGTAAAAATCACTGAAGAGAAACGTTTCGTCGATTTCTCTCTATGTATCACAATGTAAACATAAGTCAGTTTATCTTAGTCTCTTTCCTAACTATGCCTCCCGCAGTGAATTAAATCGAAGTTAAAATTTCAAAAGTTTTTGTCTTTTAGATCACTTTTGCAAAATTATTTTGCATGTATGGTGTTCTTGATTTCAGGTTCTAACCCTGAGTCTAACGATGAAGAGTCATGTATGTAAGAGGGCATGTTAAATCACCCGTTGAAGTCAAATGTTCTCCAAGTGGTATTGTGTGAAAGTTAGGTGGGTTGCCAACTTAGGTGTCCTGGTCATCTGATAGTAATTCAAGATAACAAAGTTGTTTCCTATATAGCCTTAGTACTTTTGAAATGGGAAATAATAAATTAATTTAACTCAATAAACAATAATACCACAGAAATAAGTCGATTAATTTTCAAACTGTTAAGATTTTTATTGACGCTATATAAACTGACTTGCTGGTTTATTTCAGTGAATAAGAAGCATTTGCAAGTATCAAGATTAATTAGATATCTGAGAAAGTTCACTTTGAAACATGAATTACAATTAAAGCGAAAATCACTTTTATTTTAAATCTTATTTAGTTCCTAACTGCAGTGACATATGGGATTTTTTTAAGTAAATAATTCAATTGTAAAGATGAAATATGAAAATCAGTTTTTATTTTCACTCGTTTCCTAATATGCTAAAACAGTAATGTGAAAATCAAATTTGTTGCGGGTCTAATTTTATATGAGTAGAAAAGAAATAGTTACGTTGCTGCATTATTTATAGAATGTAGGATTATTTCGAAGAAAAGCAAACACACGCAAAATTGATTTCCATATCTCATCTTTGCAAATGAATTAGTTATTTCAGAAATCCTATGAGTCACTGAAAGTTTGTTGTTAGGAAATAAACAGGGCTAGATTCATCCAAAGAAGCACTATTGATCTGGTATACGTTAAATCCACTGGAGTTGATGTCTTCCCATTAGGTGTAAAATAGAAATTTGAAAGAACGACCTGCTTTTATTATGTATTATATAATGCTTTATTATTATGTACGCTTCTTTGAAAGCAGACGCGTTTTAAAAAATGACCTGCTTTTACCAGAATTGCTTTGTTGTTACATATGCTTCTTTGGCAGCAGATGCGTTTTTAAAAGGTTAAACTGTGACATCATAACAATTATTTTCATGGAATATAATTTTTTTCGAAGGAAATTAAATAATTCAATTTTTATTACATGTTTTTAAATACTTCACTCGCACTTAATAACAATTTTGATAAAAGCATTTTCTCTTGATTGAAGGAAATATCCATTCATTCTTAAGTGGGAAACATCGAAAGATTTCACTCCTGTTCTAATATTAATTCATTATGAAACTGTTTTATTATCTCAAAAATAAGGTAATAGTAGTTTGTGTTTGCAAAAAGTATTGTTTCCGTAAAAATTCTAATTAAAAAAATATGTTAAAAGTTTATTGGATGAAGATTTACAAATAATTTACATTTATTTGTAAACCGCATTGTAAACGTTCGTAATTCAGCTACCAAGCGTGGCACTTCTTTTTGAGAGAAGGTGATGTTGTTTTGGTTAGGGGTTTTTGAAGCTTGATATTACGTAGGCAATGAATAAAGTATAAATGAAAATTTTCATTTCAAATTTTTTCTTGGCTGATAAAAAAAGTTTTGAAGCTCTTATCAATCTAAAAATAAAAAAAGGGTAATATTTTCTAAAAGTTAGCGCATGCGCATCAATATAATCCCGTGATCAAAAAATATTCTCAGATGATTGATGAAATTTGCGATAATAGATTTCAATTTTTCTTCTTCTTTTTTTTTTCTTCCATTTCAAAATCGCTCAAATTCCAAAACTTTTGTTGAGAGCTAGAAAACTTGAAAATGAAAGTTCAAGAAAGACATTTTACACTCATATCCATAAATTAAGGATAAGGCAAGTTCAAGAAAAGAAAGAGCCAGAAGCAAAACAAATCTGACTTATTTGTAAAGCCTATTTATTAAACAAAAGGTAAAGGGCAAAGAAGATGCATGTTTGATATCATTAATTAAAATTGGGATTTTTTGCTCCCTGGAGCAGATTACAAAAAAAGAAACAATATTACATGTTGGTTTAATGATTAATACATAGTATGTCTTCTATACGATGCAATACAGTTCGTACAAGGCCTAGGCATGCTGAGTGTCAATTTATCGATCTTATCTGAGTGAATATTACATCACTTATGAAGTAATGCGCTCTGAAGTTCCGGTAAACATGTAGGATGTGGTTGATGGGCTGCAACTCGTTGGCCAAGCATGTCCTACACATTCTGTACTAGAATCAAGTCCGGTGGAAATGAAACGAATGCCTTCGATTAGAGGAATATCACCCAACCTATATATGTGATATCCTCCGATCGAAGGCATTCGCTTACGAAGTTTGCACGTTGAGGACCTGCGTTGTCATCCATAAACACGCATTCTGAGTCCATGGCACCTCAAAATAAACGCACATGTTGTTCCTGCCCGATAGATTTGACTGGTCATTACTAATTCGAACATGCAGGTCAGTTCTAAAACCCAGAATAATTCCTTCTCAAACGAGCAATCCTGCACTACTTTAACGGTGTTGTTCAATGATGTTCTCTTAGTGGTAACGGGTACCTGGCTCTCTTCATATGAAAGAATCAGACTGCAAGCTAAACTTGGACTCGTCGGAAATATCACACAAGCCCACTGCTCTGGTGTCCACAATGCATACTCTCTACTTCAGACAAACCGCAGGCGACAGTGAGTTACAGCAAGTGGAAAACACCTGACAGGTCTACCAGCATATAGACTAATATGCCCTAAGTGTCTGTACACTGTCTGCCTTCAAATTGTCGTACCTGTGGCCTAAGAGATGCTGGCGAGACAAGTTTGATGTTGTGCTCAATTTGTTTCTTTTGGCAGTAACTGCCAAATATCGATCCTAATTCGGCATTGTAACTCGGGGGCGATAAGTTCTGTAACTTCTATTCACATTACCATCATCTCAAATCGTTTCCAAAGACTGGAGATGACACTTGGGGCGATAGCAAGTTTCTCGGATACTTCCAGCTGGGGTACGCCCACATTTCAGACAATTCTATCACACACACACACACACACACACACACACACACACACACACACACACACACACACACACACACACACACACACACACACACACACACACACACACACACACACACACACACACACACACACACACACCATTGAAATGTATCCTTCGTGTCATAACTATGTGGTTATTGCACTGAAAGACTTATAAAGCTTTGGCGAATAATTTTACTTCTTTGTCTACATCTCTTACTCACTCATTATTGTGACTTACTATCGGTCTCATCTGGTGGCTTCCTGCAATTTGCATATGACTTTTGAAGATGTGTGTAGTCATTTTACGGGGGATATGTATATTTTAGAGTTCGATTTCTACGCGACAGAATTATCCCTAATTTATAGTCATGGGTGTATATATACACGAACCTTCGAATACCATTCCTCTTTGTTTCGTGTTAATTCTCATTTTTTTTCTTACTGTTTCCTCGGGCAATAATTTGTTACGATCCTGGCCTTTATTTACATATAGGGAAATAGGCAACATGGCGGACATTCTCGACAAGTTATAACTTTTCGTTGGCGATAAGTCACGAAATAATTTTCCTCATTGTCCAATATTCCTAAAAAGAGAAAAATTGATGCCTCGAAGGCCGTATATGGCTTACTATTTGCCAGTGCAAAACCTCAAATCAAAACAACATCATGTTGTCATATGATAAAAAAACCCATTCATGCTTTAAAAAAATGTTTATTGGTTTAACAATATAAATTTTAGACAAAGTTTGCTACTATTTCTAATATTGAGAAGGAATACAGAAAAACAGGAACATACGAACTTTCAAGACGTTAAACTTAAGCACAATTAAAAATGATCTTTCTCGTTTAATAAATATCCTCAAAATTCAATAATCCCCGGTTGTTTATATATTAGTGCCCCAAATTATATAATCCTAGCATTATAATAAATATTTCTGTATTTATTCTTCATTTGGAAACCTTTTTCAAAAACCAAACATTGTTTTTGACAGAATGTCAATTTTTTGCTAAATGGAAATATATTCTGATTTAGATAATGTTGGTTTTACAGTGGGTCAGCTATAAGATGGGCAGAAAGGTAGCATATGTGCAGAAAGGGACTGATTTATGTTGCTACAATTTCATAAAATATATTCAGGCTTTCCATGCTTGACCACGGTAAATCTTTTATTCATTAAAAAACTAACTTTCGAGCCAAAAAGCTCATGTCAAATCTCGCCAAAGATAAGTAAGGCTTCAGTTTTTTCCCCCAACAGCAATGGGGTTAGGGTTAGCAGAATTTCGACCTGTAATTTCTAACGATTCTATTTATTTTCTTAGCGTTTGATGTATTTAAAATCAAATGTTGTTAATGAATCTTTTTTTTCGGATTCATTCTGAAGTACTTTTAAATTCAAAGTTTAGTTTAGTTTAGTTATATTAACGTCTCTTTTTAAAGCAACATGAGGGCTATTTTGGGACGGACCTCGTAATTTTGAACCAAGATCAGATGACGAGAACGACACCTGAACTGGCACCCCCCTCTCCACACCACACCATACCAACGGGAGGACATTTGGCCTGACAGATTTAGAGTGCAAGAGACTCCCTCATACGATGGTTCTTCGGTGGAATCCAGTCTCGAACCTGAAACCCTCCGGTTCCGAAGCCGAGACCTTATTACCAGGCCACCGCGGCCTTTTTAAATTCAAAGAAAATTGAATAAAGGAAATAAAAAGTTTCTAATCTGCAAAGCGTTACCCCAACTGGCGTAGGAAAGTCAGACAGGTGCGTTATGCTAACTGGCGTTGAAAGTTCACGTGTGATTGTTGACAATTGTGTTTTCATTTAAAATAAAAGTTTAAAAATGATGTGTATAATACTGTTGTAGCTATCTCAATCAAGATCAATAAACAAAATGGATTTGGTAGGACTTGATTTGCTATTTTGTTTTATTTTGGGTATACAATGTAAATGAATTTTTTCTTTAGTTGTGTGTGTTTGTTATTAAATTGTATTTATGTTATATATTTTTCGTATCTGCTTATGTGTATCGTTAATGTATCGTTTTTAGGTTAGGTTTAATTTTTTTGATTTGTCATCATTTGATAGTATTTCGTACACACACATGAAAACTTCCACACGAACAGAGTCGAGGGTAATATTTAGTTAATCTATAAGTG
>JAPMOQ010029029.1:220693-233729 GCA_026543055.1 Argiope trifasciata | reverse complement strand
TTTTGCGTTTGAAATAGAAATTGTAAAAATACTATTTCATATAATTATATACATATTTTATTATCATTATATTTTTTATTTCCTTTCCAACATCCATATTTCATACATAAAAGTAGGAAACGTAAATTTCGGGTCATTTGACCCGCTATGGTAAACTAGGTATCTAATAAGTGTTGGTATGATTAGTGTTAAACTATTATAATGGGAAAAATAGTTGATTTCAACAAAGAAACATTTTTGAGTTTTTGCATAACGTATCTGAGTTGCTGAAACTGGAGAATATGGAAATTCGCAAGAGTTTTTATAATTTACATAATATTTTGCAAGGTATATGCGAGTGATATAGGAAATACTCTTAATACAGCCACATAAGACATCTCAGGACTTAATAATTATCGAGAAGCAAAAAAAAACCCCACCTCTATTAATTTTTTCAATCCATATAATTTTCTAATGAAAAAATCAGGAACTTTGAAAATTTACTAGCAGAATATTCATATACAATTACAATATTTCTAATGTTTGCATATGATTTCAAGAAAAAAAATTAAAGGTTATAAAGGAATATAAATTGGATGCTTTTTTAAAATCTCAAAAATCAGTTCTTTACTGCTTTCAGGATTCTGAGTTTAAAAAATGGGTCGAAATTCACAAAAATAATATTAACTTGCTAAAAAATGTTCAGTTTTGAAAATGTAATATTTCATACAAATTGTTATGAAAAAAAATTCAAATACAACTTTTGTTTTAAAATAGAATCTGTTTTAGTTTTTCCACAATAACTTTGGAAATTTTGATAGATTAAAATTTTAGCAACAAAATATTCGGGAAAAAAAAGGGACTCTAAGATGCATTTTTTCAAAAAATTGAAAATTAAAGGTTTTGAGACCTTTTAGAGGTTTATGCATTACTTTAAACTTTTACAAAGAGAGAGAGAGAGAGACTATTTTACCTTTGGAAAAAAGCAAAGTAACTATTTAAATAGCCCGCAGCACTGAATAAGCAGAATAATATTTCTTGGTTTAAATAAAATAAATCAGACAAACTACAAAAAATTCCTTTAATGTTTAATGTAATAATCAAAATTATGTCAATAACAACTAAAAATCCCAATGAAGATGAAAATTAGAAATTATTATATAAAAAAATTGTTATTAACTTTATAATCAATAAATATTGAATGCAACTTTTGTATTGTAAGTGTTACATGAACAAGAATCGACTCGCTTGAAACTGAAGGTTGAGTTATATACAGAATTATTTAAAAAGAAGGGGTGGATTTAAAATATATATTTCTTTCGAGCGATAACAAATTTGAACAAGTATGGTACATCACTGGAAAAAGGAGAGTTTAGAAGTTTTAGTTCTTGTATTTGGTTAATGTACGATCACGTGATTAATTTGATAAAATCTGTTCTCTTTTTTTAATCTGCTAGAATATGGCAATAGTTCAGAAAAATTGGTTTAAGTGTTGTGTAGTATGCAAAGATTGAATTTGACAATCAATAAATTCGCAATACTACTTTCATCTTGTATGCATTACGTGAATAGGAATTGACACCATTAAAATTGAAAAATGAGTCTTATACAGGGTTATTTAAAAACAAAGAGTAGATATAAAATATTTATTTCTTGCGGATGATTGTAGATGGAGACACTTACGATATATAAATGCTAGAAGAAAATTTAAAGTTTTATGTTTTGCTTTCGGATAATCCCGATGAAAATGGCTGTCTTGTTTATTTACCAGATTGTGGATGTTAGGATTAATTCTCCTTTCTAACCCCAGATGGCAGTGAATTCCTGTTGAAAATTATTCAGAAAATATTTCTTGTTTGCTTGGCAACAATAGTAGATGTTCATGTGAAATCTGATCGATGAGTAACTCTAGAGGAAATTCAGAGTAAATTTATTTTGTCAGTCAGTCTGTTTGTTTGAGATAAGAATAACTCAAATACGCTTTGAGCTAGAGGGTTGAAATTTGATATATGGTCTTTGTACCAAATTTTCAGATTTTTGCATAATTTCGAATAAATTCTGTTCGAAGGAAGTAAGTCTTTTCGAATATAATATAACACGATAACTACAAAACGAAGAGAGCTAGAAAAATAAGATTCGCTACACAGATTCAAGATCTATAACATCTATAGTGTACACACCTGTCAAATTTTGAGTCAAATCCAATTATAGGCTGATCGTCTGTTTGTCTGCGCTTCCAGAAATATGTGAATGAGATAGTTAAAAAATGCAATCCATTTGATATTGGATTTCATGAATCCAAATGTAGCTTATGGGCAAACTGTTTTTTCAATTGATTAGATAAAACTTGTCTAAAACAAAAATCCAGTTTTCTGATACTATTAAAATATGTCTGGAATTAATCTCCAAAATACTTGCCGAGGATGACACATTAAATTCAATAAAAATGACAAATTCTAGCCCAAAGTAAATATTTAGAAAACTGTAGTATGTCAATGCCCCGCAAGGCGATCTCTGGTATGACAAGGTTATTAGAGAGTATGCGAGAAAGTTTTAATGAGGTGATTCCTGATGGTTCATGAACATAGCTTACCAGAATGGATTCCTATTCTTAGCATGAGAGTTTCTTCAGGTTTGTGTCTGAGAGGAAACATTTTGATGGCCTCCAGGAGATGCAGAGCCATGGAGGCGATCTCTCCAGCGTGCTTGTCTCCGTTTGGAATGGGTAAGCCACTGACGACCATGTAAGCATCTCCGATGGTTTCTACTTTGTAGACGTCGTAATTTTCGATGATGGAATCGAAGCAGGTGTAGAGATCGTTCAAGAAATCCACGACCTGGAAGATAGAAAATGTTTAAAAAACTGCTTAATGACTTCACATAATTAGGGCATACATACCATATCTATTAAAATAATGTCTTCACTTATTTTCACTCACTGTCTGTGTGTAAATGGAATATTTTGATAGTTCTGCTTTCAAAATCAAACAATGATAAAATGAAATAATTTCTAGGTTATTTGAAGTTTTGATTATAATAAGTAAACTTGTTTGGTAACCTACGAATTTGAAATAACAGGTGTCCAATGTGAAGGTGGTGTTGGCTTGAAAGAGAACTCGGGACCTTTTGATTTGAAACTTCGTAACATAACCCCAAGATAAAAGCAATTGCTCATGCCCCATAGATGTTATTTGGCTTTTGAACTTACCACCGCAAAAATAACCCTTGACAGAAAAAAATATTAAACTAAATGAGAGCGAAGTTTCTTACTGCTCATGGCTAAATGAAAAAATGGATTAAAACAGTAACATTTTTTTTAATTCTTGCTTTTCATCTGCTGTATATGAATCTGCGTTTTTAGATGTTGATACTTAAACAAGTATTGTTGAACTCTTGAATTTCCTCTTCATAGCATAAATATGTATAGTTCGATAGGAAAATAAGAGATCGACAATGTGCAAATTGGTAGCTTCCACTTATGAATTATTTTCTACAGGGATATTTTTTTAAGTTAGTCTTTTAAGATAAAGAGGTTTAATAAATAAAGAGATTTCTTTATTTATTTCCTTGAAAGATAGAACTTTTACATTGTCGCGTTATTACTGCAGATGGTATCCCCCAGCCAACCAATCAGAGCATTGACGTCAGCTGTTATGTTAATCACTTTCATATATGCACTAAGATTCTTTTTGATGGAACGTTGAGTGTGAATTGTGATTAAATGCTTTTATGTGTCACATTCTTGTTCAATCAGCATATTTTTAAATCGGTCATCCAAAAGAGACATCGGGTAGATATCAGCCTACGATAATTATTCGAAATATTGAGTAGCATAGAGTTACGATACAGTAACATTGTGAAACAATTTGGCTTAATGAATTGTTTGCATTGATTTCATTCATAATCAAAAAAATTAAATAATAAATAAACTTGCTTACTTCAAGGGGACTGCACTGAGCTGCCATTTTTGTGAAGCCAACTATGTCACTAAAATATATTGTCACACTGTCAAATGATTCCGCCTCCACTTTGTGGCCTTTTTTCAGCTGATCAGCAACATATCTATGCATGGAAAGAATATAAATTTGAATGGGCAAATGCATTTATATTAAACCAAAAGAAGGGTGATTAAAAACAACTCTTCAATACTTTACAAGAAAGTCAGATATATATATAAGTAAGTTACTTTTGTTTGGAATACAAAAACTTCGTCGTGCACAGAACAGGAATTATTGAAATATTCTCTAGCTATTAAAAGTTTTTTTTTATTATGTATACTGCAATTTGATATTTTATGTATGATTTTATAATTTAATATTTTTTAATAAATATCAGATTCTATAAGCTATTTAATAATAGCTTCATAATTCCATATCTTAATTAAAACAATAAATTCTTGTCCTTGTTTAATTTTTAAGAATTTAGGGAAGGTTTTAGTTTTTAATCTATATAAATAAAAATGAATGTTTGTCTATATGTCTCTCACACCTTCCTAAACCGTTCATCCGATTGCGACGAAACTTGGTCTGCTTATTTCTTACATTTACTGGATGGTTATAGGCATAGTACAATGATCTAAAATTTAAAAAATCGAATCACAATCGCATCTATTTACCAAGGATTAATCTCCAAATAACTCGCCGAGGGGACAATAGATTCAGTAGAAAATCTAAATCAAAGTTAAAAGTTCATATTTTATAGCTATAGAACGCAAATATCATGCAAGTCATTCTCAGAGAGAACAACTTTATTACAGATTATTGCAGAACGGTTTGGGGAAACTCTAACCCTGGGGTTTTTAAATTTTAATTAAATTTTAGCATTTTTCGAAGTAACTAGCGAAAATATTGTAGTACAAATAAGTTTGCACCATCTTAATTTGCAAAAATTTTCTTTTCAACTATATTAACGATTTTATGGTATAAATATATTTTCTACGTTTAATCTTATACTATAATACGAGGAATGGTTGCCAAGTCGAAAATCGCCCCAGAATTAATAAACTCCAGTAAACATGGGGGGTCTGGGGTTTTTGGCCACGAGGAATCGATTGGCGCCGGTTTTGAAGCGCTACGGTCGAGCAGTTCGGAGTTACAGATAGGATATTTTCAAACTTTATTAGTTCACCCTTTTGGCTAATAGGTTTCAAGCGGTAACGTGCTGCCATCTATAGCCTATATGGCGAACTAATAAAGTTTCCAGAAGATGATCCGGAACTCAAGGAACTGATCTCGAAATGGATGATCCATAACCCGTGTGGTGATATGAACCCAAACGCTCCGTGCATGGTCAGCAAACATGGAAGAGACCAGTGCAGATGGGGATTTCCAATGGAACATCAAGATATGACATCGCTGGTGGACGATGAAAAGCCGAGGTTTAACCGGTTATCTTTTCACCAATGGTTTCACAAATTTTCTTATGGCATGTATTGTTTTGATAAATCACAATTGAAAATTTAAATCTTCGAGTTAGCTTCGATGCCTGTTTTCTCCGAGCGGAGCTCGGTCACCCGCTGGTGATTTATAGATAAATTATAGTAATCATCAAAAAATACTCAAATTCCTTGAGTTTGAAAAACATTTTTGGAAAATGTCCAGACAGGAATAACTTAAAAACGCTTCGAGCTTAACATATGAAACTTGTTATATGGTCTTTACACCAAATTTGTAAATTTCCATAAAACTTTAAACAAGATCTGTTCAGAGGAAGTCTATCTGTCTCTTTGTTCAACTGTGAACATGATAATTAAAAAAAAGTGTGATCAATAGGGAAATTCTGTTCACAGATTTAACATCTATAATATAGACGCCAATGAAGTTTTGAGTTAAATTCAACAAAGGGTACTGTCTGTTGGATTTTATTTTTAGAAGCATATAAAAACGATAACTCAAAAATGGAATGACTTAAATATTTCAAATTTTGTATCCAATTTTGTGATTATACTTTTAGTTTTGTATCCAATTTTTGTTCGGTTTGGATGGAAAAACACAAAGTACTTTAAACACATATTCAATTTTTGTTTGCCTGAAATGTGGACAGAAAACTTACTGAAAATACACCGTATAATTCACCTTCTCATAGTGCAATTTTTATAATTAAGTTTTTATTAAATATTCTGCAAATATGCCTCTTCAACTTCCCTATTAACCTGATATGGTACCATGTGATTTTCTTTAATTTCTATTGTAGAAATACCTCTTCTTGGGTTCTGTTTTGGCATTAATTAGATGAAAGAAAACTCGCTAAAATATGACAGGTTTTACAAGAAAGATTTTAAGATATGTTTTGATGATAGGAAGAAACAATTGGCTAAATAAATTGAAATCAGAAAAGATTTCTTTGAAGGAGATACAATAAGTTATCGCCAATGAATTGATATTATTGGTTTTATGCTGGTATTTTGTGTAGCATAAAAACAGTAGCATAAAATCAATAGTTTTATGCTATTATTCTGTGTTTAGCTGATCTGACATATATTAGATATTTTGAGTATGAACAAAGCATTCTGTGCACATCTTGACTATAATTGTATATTTTTTTTCAAAATCCATGCTCTTGATTTATTTTCTTTGATTCATGCTCCTGATAATTAAAATGTTATATTTTTATTTAGCTTCGTAAAAAAAACTTTTGTAGTAATTACATTTCCCCCTATGTGATTAATATTGATCGTATTCTCAAAATAACACCATGTTTGGATAATATAAAAATTCCTTTATTTTAACTACTACAGAGTATTTCAAACTAATTAACCTTCTTAATTAAATTAAGGATAACAGCAACCCATTTTTTAAAAGCACAGATAAGTCAACAGCACAAGAGTATCTTCAATTTTTTAACTAAGGTATTTTAATTAAAATCTTCTATAAGTGTTGTGGTGACATAAAGCCTCTTACACAGATTTGTTATCAAGTGGTAAAAATCTCCAAGGATTATAATTACATTCCGCTTTATTACTAAATTATGTGGAGTGCTTTATTTTATTGTTTGGAAATTCTTTTTTTAAGTATGGATATAAAGTACTTTACGGACAAACAATAAAATAATAAAATAATTAACAAGCTGGAGCTTTTTACATTTCTATAAATACAAAAATAATACAATTGGCAATAAATCTTATCATTTAAAATTATTCCAATTTCTTCGAAGAATTATAAATGTTCTATAAGTTTTTATGAGGCATGAGGCATGTATCCATATTCTATTTATCTGCAGACATTGGAGTATCATCCTTTCACCGAAGTTTTCTCTATTATAATTCCATGTATCTCGATTTTATGATTTCAGGGGCAATCAATTTTGTAAAACCTTTCAAACATTTGAAACATCAGCTATTGAATAATTAGTCTACAATGAGAGCAATGTTAATTTTTTCTAGCAGTTGCTCCTTAGCTTTTGCGACTTCGTATTCATGTTATTATTAAATATTCCATCTTTTGGGTGTACAGTAGGATCCGTAATGGATAGCGACACTTCATTCTACGTGTAAATAGAAAATGCAGGTAACAAAACGGAAACAAACTTAACACAAAACGATTCTTGTTGAAGTCAATAAGACATAAACAGCATATCTTTATTAAATATTCCTAACAACACCAAGCGTGCAGAGAAAACTCGGTGAAGATCAACATTTCAGTGAGAGAGAATTCGCTCAATACTCATTTGAGTTCAACTATTTCCTCTTCGTGCTTTATAGTTTACATGAAGAGGCATCAAACGCTCAATACCAAAGCCAAATCCCAAGGGCGCTATTGCCAAGAACCATGAACTTTCTTTATTTCATTACATCGAAATCACGAAATTCCCTTTCAAATCAGCTAAATATTGCTAAATTTGTCTCAGAGCTTATTAATCCGGTATCCATTAGAGTTATCTGTAAAATTCTTTCACTTACCAGGAAATTATTGCACAGGAAAATTATATTACTAATTCCTAACAGTATGTTATTATTACTTAATTTTGAGTTTTTGATTTCCTTGAGAATTATTTGTCATTCTGATTCCTTTGATAGTTTTGATTTGAAACTGAGCTTTCTGAATCGTTAAATACGTAAAAAACGATGAGTGGTTACATGTGTTCAGATTTTGCGAGTCGTCACTCACTTTGGCAGCATCTCATACAGCAATGCATCAGTTTTCCTTTTTTCTTCATTTAACTGGTCCGTTCTCTCGTCCACCAAAGCCTCCAAATTGTTGGCGTATTTTTCCATCATAGCTAGCATGTTATCGAATATGTTAGGTTTCCTAGGATAGAAATAAAATTCAAGTCATATCATGTTGCTTAAAATAAATGGAGCAAATGATAAAAGAAATCGATTCTTTCCCAACAAATTACTTTTTATATTCTATAACAGTAAAGAGACTGTTGATAAGAAGGATTTTTAGAAACAGCACTGAGGCTCTCTTGAAATGGATATTACAAAAAATTAAAATTCGTGTTTAAAGGATGAGGATGGGACCCTAGCTGGTAGTTCACCGAATTTTTTTAGTTCAGGTATCGAAATGAAAGCAAGAGCCGTACATTACACCTAATCATTGACATACACGCACTTTCTCTCTCTCTCTCTCCCACACACACACTCTCTCTGACACATACACAATCATACTCTCTCTCTCTCTCTCTCACACACACACACACTCTCTGACACATACACACTCATACTCTCTCTCTCTCTCACACACACACACTCTGACACATACACACTCATACTCTCTCTCTCTCTCTCACACACACACTTTGACACATACACACTCATACTCTCTCTCTCTCTCACCCACACACTCCCTCTGACACATACTCTCTCTCTCTCACACTCTCTCTCTGACACACACACTCATACTCTCTCACACGCACTCTCTCTCTCTCGCACACACTCTCTCTCTCTCACACACACACTCTCTCTGACACACACACACACACTTTTACTCACACATACTGTTTTTTTCTATGAAAATTTGTTAACTTAGATAATTTGGCTTTAAGAAATAGATTTAATTCAATAAAATAAATAAGTTATTGAAGATTGATTGGGTCGATACTTTAAATAAATGATCGTTACAGTTTACTTACATTCCTCTTCGCATGGGCCTTAGTTTTGCATTGATCGTTTTGAAATCGGGTCGACTTTCAGGCTGCTCGGCCCAGCATTCTTGCATACAGGAAATGACGCAATCAAAAGATCCGCACAGTTTAGCTACTTTCGGTCTGAAGGGAGGATCATGTTCCTTTCTTATCACGCACTTGATAATCTCTAAGAAATAAGAAATTTTCAGAGTTTTATTGTTATCTAGTAAATGTAAAATGCTCTATGTTTAAGGCTATTTCAGTTTTAATGAAGTATAATTTTGATTGGATTCCCTAATGTTCCATTAACTTTTCTACAGTAAAAGCTCTTTATTCGCGGGGTACACGTTCCATAAATATGCCGCGAATATAGGAACCGTGAATACGGAATGGTAATTTATATGGGATTATAAAGACTACGTTTCTAGGTGACAAAATAAAAAAACAAATATGTAGAAATTCAATTTAATTGAAGTTTCTGAACATTTCAATTAATTATTTTTAGTCTTAGGCAATAGATTGAAGAATTTTATAATTTTCTCTTGCTTTGCAGTTTTCAAAAGCTCCTTCCATTCAGACTGATACGCAGCAGTCACATTAGCAATTTGCCTCTTAAAAATAAGATTTCGTTCCATCGACGGATCAATGTTCATAAAGAAATCGCAAAGCTCATTTGCCATTCTTAAACCTTCACTACGATTTTTCAAATGAAATGTTACGTTTCCAGTGCTTGTTGAAGCCTCTTCTTCGATAGGCTGTGAATTGAACATTTCCTTCAAGTCGGTTTCAGTCAAATCTTCATCTGGCGATTCAAGCAATTCCTGAATGTCACTTGATTCTATCTGTTCGAATCCATCTCGTCCTATTCCATTCGCGATTTCGGCTATGTTTACAGTCTGCATTTAACAACATACTTTAGACAAAGTTGTAATAAGATCTATTTTACTTTTTTCATTAGTCCATTTGAAGGCATTTACAAAGGATATTTATTAGATCCACGAATAAAGAAAGTTTTAGCCGCGAATATAGGAATTGGGTCGCATTTTTTAAATCCGCGAATAGTGAAAACGCAAATAAAAGGAAGCGCGAATAAGTAGTTTTTATTGTATCTTAAAAATGCTCTTCTGATTCTAGATTTACTATTTAAAGTGAAAATATGTTGTGCATTTTGAAGTTTTGAATAATTTTTATATTTGAATTGAATTTTTTTTGATAATGCTTTGATTTTGAAATATTTTTTTGAAATGTTAGTATAAATAAAATTTAATTTTTGATTTCAATAAAATTAAATTTTTGTATTAATAATTTTTTGATAATTGAGAAATTTCCATATTTTTTTTCAATTTCTGTATTGAAAATTTGTTATCAATTCCGCAATTTTTAATTTCTTTTTAATTTTTGCATTGAACTTTACATAGAATCTTTTGACATTTCTGGGAATTTTGAATAATTTTAAAATTTTGAATTGAAAAGCTATATTAATAATGGAATTTTCAATTAGTATTGAAATTTTCAATTGAAAATATTTTCTTTGAATTTGAGATAAATGATTTATGATTTTTATATTGAAAATGCTTGATTAATTCTGTGATTTTCAATTAATTAAATCTTTTTATTGAAATTTCATTGTGGATACAATAAACATAATTTTATCAACATAAAATAATAATAATGTATTTAGTTATAAAAACTATAAAAAATAACAATACTTAATTTTGCATGCATTTTCTTCAAATATAAATGAATTAATACATGCTATTTACCACTCATCATATGTTTTAAACTAATTTCTTTCCTTCATCCTTGAAGCCATCTTGGAAAATGTTAATGGTAAACGTAATTGAATGTTATATAACATCGTAGTTATGTTTATCATGTGTTTAACTACCGGAAAGAAATAGGGAGGAAATCGAAATCTGTTTGAAGAAGCTATAGATTAATTCTTGGTTAATTACTCTGGTTCAATTCCAAAAATTTTAGTTTTAAAAATAGGAATCTTTCAGCGAGGGAAATATCTGAATGTTTATGCTTAATTCAGTTTATTGCTACAGAAAGTGATACATTGAACCACGCGTTTTACATAATAGATCTTAGGAAAATATTACTTTGTCCTTTACCTGAGGGCGTCATGCTTATGTGGCCATAAGGACCTTTTCGGCTTATGATTTCATATAAGATGATGCCGAATGAATAAATATCTCCTTTCTGTGTTCCATTAGCAGGAGAGCAGGGATCTCGTAGTAATTCAGGGGCTTTCCACAGGAGTTCTGAAAGGAAATAATCCCCCGAAATTAAAAAAAAATAAATAAATAACAATGATACGAAATATAAAATGAAAATTATCAGGGGTATATGCACTCGAAACCTCATATATTTGTAGGAAAATTTACAATTTTTATTAGCATTAAGTATTAAAGGTGAATTAAGGACATTAAGTATTAAAGGTTTTAATTAACAATTTTATTTTTGTATTTTGTAAATGCAATAGTAAATTTTGTATTTTGTAATTGTAAAACAACATATATTTTAATTGCCAGCAACTACTTAAGATGGCTGTAGGTATTTCAAACACGGGGCCGGCCTACAGAATATATATAAACAATTTAAGAATTTTCACCGGCGTCCTGGCCTAAGGGTCGCGCATCATCCCCGTGATCTGAGCGTTCTGGGCTCGAGTCCCGGTTCAGGCATGGTTGTTCTAATCCCTTTTTTCTATCTGTGAGGTGTATGAAAGAGCCCCTCCCCCTCTGTAAAAAAGAGTTGTGTAAGCAAGTGTGTGAGTGTCATCATATGAGTTTGTTTTTTAGTTTAGTTTTAGTTATATTAACGTCCCTTTGTAAAGCAACACTAGGGCTATTTTGGGACGGACCTAGTCATTTTGAAACAATGTCAGATGACGAGGATGACATCTAAACTAACACATACCTCCTAGCTGATATACTAGATGGCAAAAAAGTTTTGAAGCTCAAATAATTCTGATATGAAAAAAATAAATAAAAAAGCATTTGAAGCTGGAGTTGTCTGGTGCTGTGACCAATCGAGAAGACTTGAATTGAGAGGTCTTTGATAGAAGTCCTAAATGGAGTTTAGTTATATTAACGTCCCGTTGTAAAGCAACACTAGGGCTATTTGGGGACGGACCTAGTAATTTTGAAACACTGTCAGATGACGAGAACGACACCTAAACTGGCCCCCCCTCTCCATTCCACACCACACAAGCGGCAGGACGTTTGGTCTGACAGATTTAAAGTGCAAGACACCCCCTCACATGGCGGTTCTTCGGTGGAATCGTGTCTCGAACCTGAAACTTTACCATCAGGCCACCACGGCCTTTATCTTCATATCAGCTAGAAGTCAGATCTCTGCCTTCGGGTGTTCTGGGGGCCTTTGCCCTTTGAAGCTACTGGCGCCCTTTTTCCGTGGTAACGCGGACACGGCATCATCATCATTTTAAGAATTTTTTTTTATTAAGAATATATGTATAAATAAATTAAGAATTTATGTTTCTATTTGAACCAAATCTTCAAAGAAAAGATCGTGTATTGGGACACAATTATCCAAAAATACATTAAGTCTCACGAATGAAATAGTATTTTATGAAAAGGTAGTTATTTTAAAATAAAATCACTAATATGAATTAAATTTTAGGCTTTAATCGGCCAACAAAAAAAGCTCAAAATCTCCTCACCTTATTATGCGATGAAGCTAAAAACAGAAAATGGGCGCCTATTGTTGAAATATTCTAATAAAAGGAGTATAGCAATGCTTTTTTATGGTGACTACTCATTAAATTTTTTTAACGATCACGCAAAGCAAAATTATTTCATTAAATAAAATTTCCTAACTATTGAAATGAAGCACACACTCACACAATAAAAATCAAAACTTAAAAAATGCGTATTTGGATATCATTTTTTTAGATTGTTATGTAAAAAAGGCAAATAGCAGATATATATATACAGGGTGTCCCAAATTAAAGTTACCCTATTCA
>JAPMOQ010029029.1:187057-198844 GCA_026543055.1 Argiope trifasciata | reverse complement strand
TTTATTGTATTACATAAGAATTGTTCTATTAATTTATCTTTTCCTTCCTTCACTTAGGAAGCCTCATAAATTCCTCTTTTCAATATTGTTAAAACTTTCTTGCAAAATATCCCCCAAAGTGCATTTTATTTCGTCTAAGGGATTATAAGAACTGTTCATTATAGAGAATATTTAATGGCAGAAACGGGTAGTAATCTGTTGGAGCAAAATTTGGGAGATACAATGGACACAATAGTATGTCAGTCAAACAGTATCACTTTTTCTGTTAAACCAAAGCAACATACATATTGCTCTATTGTGATGAAAATGAAGATTCGTCGATTTGCCAATACAGACAGTTTTTCTGCCATGCTGACTTTTATCAAAGTGATTGCATTATTTTGCTGAATTGAGCAATGGACTCGCAACAGACTACATCTTTCCAGACTGGCCAAATGAACCTAAGAATTTATTCTGGCAAAATCCAAGATTCATGACAAAAGCATTTTGTGTAGAACAAAGCTTAAAGAGATACATCATCCATAGGCCATGTGAATTTACGATGGATATTTTGATGCAAAATTCAGGTATCGTGGGGGCCAATCTCTTTAAGAAGGAAGCCTTTTAATGTCTCTGGAAATATAAAAACGACCTCAGTCAACAGGTATTTAACACAAACTTCAAATCAATTGACATATCCTCTCCTGATCAGCTGATTATGTACTTTTATCATGATTATTAATGGCATTCGCTATCTAGAGAACATTAAATAGTGAATTTTTAGCAAGCATGGTTGCAACTACTGAGGATACGATGCGGTTTCCATCTTTCAAGTTAAAATAGCCAGTTCTAAATCTCTTTAATAAATTTAGAGAATCCTAAATTGCGTTAGACTTTTTTAAAACAGAGAAGAATAATATGTCAAAAATATTTTCTTTGGCTATTCATAACTGTGTAGAAAAAAGTTTAAAAAAGAACTATGTTTACAACAAAACATATTTTGAAAAAGCTGTGGGATGTCTAAACACATTGACATAAATGGCTAATATATTGCGCTTTAATATAAACATAGATAAATAAATCAAGTGAAGAAAAGTAATGTTATGTTAATAAGTCAGCAACAGCCACTAAACATTGCTGATCACTTTTGTCTAGCGGATATGTTACTTGACTGTAAATCGTAGGGTTGTGAGCTCGATCGTTGGAGGAGTTCAGTATCCACATTGGCGCGACTCCACAATATAAACTGATACAATTCTTCTAATTTTGGTATTCTGAATCATATAATTGCTATTTCTTTTTTGATTTGTGTTTACAATCAATGAATCGAAGTTTCAGTTATTATTTTGTTGGCGAGGACTTTCGGCACGTAAATTGCACGAGGGAATGCTAAAGACAAAAGATCAATCAACATTGTTTGTCATAGCTGATAAACAACTAGAGTGAAATATATGTTTACAATATTTGGATTAGTAAAATTAATTATAATGAATAATGAGCGAGTTTGAGTCTATTCCGAGTAAAGTTGGATAATAGAGTGAAGTTACAGTAAGAAAATAATATAAAAGTAGAATGAATATCTAGAGTACGCATGAATTTCCTTTAAGAAGGGAAGAACTTAGCTAAATTTTATCAATGAAGCAATTTCTATTGGATTAATTGAAATAAAAAAATGAGATGTGTGCTGCCATCTATACGACAAATTTAGAAAATTATTCACAAAAATATAGTAAGAAAATACATGTATGCAATAAAAAGATGTATAAATTAAGATTTTGAAAAAAAAATTATGATAAATTTTACTTTTTAAATGAATATGAAATTATGTGAAAAGTAATATTATTTACCTGATGATATTAACAGATTTTCAAACTTCTATGAAAATAATACATTGCATTTCTATTATTGTTAGAGTGAATTTTTTATGAATAAAGTAGGAAAAAATAATTGATTGAAAAATGTACCAACCCTCAGACTACCTCTTGAGCAATATTCGGTGATGATTATTATATTCGGAGGCTCAACGCAAGCACCAACAAACGGATTAAGATTATCATGTCGTAGATCCCGCATCTGAAAAGATGAAAACAAGTAATCAGAATTTATTTCAAAAATTTTGGTATGGTACCAATTTATTAAATATAGTTATATTAAAAAGTAATCATGCCATAGATCTCGAATATGAAAAGAAAAAATAAGAATTTACTCCAAAATTGATATCTGTCACCAGAACAGTGTTTGGTGGCAAGATTTTGGCATTTTAACCAGAGGGTTTCGAGTTCGATATCCTATTCCAATGAAGAACCGTCTTATAAGAGGGTCTGGGGTCTGCTAAACCAATCAAGACCAAACGTCCTTCCCTACGAAACTTAAAGAGGG
Organism: Argiope trifasciata; assembly: GCA_026543055.1. Lineage (NCBI taxonomy): Eukaryota > Metazoa > Arthropoda > Arachnida > Araneae > Araneidae > Argiope > Argiope trifasciata. The sequence goes on along the minus strand of JAPMOQ010029029.1, from coordinate 196,486 downwards.
TAGTGCGAGCTCAAATATCGTCATTGTCATCTGACCACAATTCAAAATTACGAGACTCGTCCCAAAATAGCCATTGAGTTGCTTATGGTAATCAACTCTTTGGCTATCTGGCTCTATGGGTATTGGGTAAGCAACTCGATGGCTTATGGTAATAGCCATAGAGAGGGATGTTAATATAATTAAACTCTCCTCATCAAGGAAAGAACATAGATTCATGATGTTCAGCGTATCCATTCTATATGCAAACCCACTTACGTAGTTGTTCTTTGGTGGAATATCTTTTTTTTAAATTTTAATTCATACATTTCGAATAGCAAATTCACGCCGCCTCCACAGGCTAGCATGTTCCATCTTAAAGTTGGAAAATGTGACTAAAAATGGACGAACTGTATCGAAGAATTTTTCATTGAATAAAATTTTGAGAAAATTATGAAGAATGTGAGGTACATTCTTGAATATAAAAGTATATTTGATTCCGACATTAGTGTTATTATATACATTGCCGCTATGTTAAAAAGACTTATAGTAAAGCATAAGGTTTTTTTATTATAACAATTGAAACCACAGCATGCATGAGAAATTTTATAATTCAACATTCAGGAAAGGCATATAACGTGCAATAATTGGAGAGCAAAAAACTTGCAAATTCGGCATACTACAGAATAATAGTTATGATATGATTAGTAATTTTAAGCCCTTATTGATCTCATATACACTGCTATCAAACCATGATGTTTTATTTTTGATATAAAAACTTACGATTCCTGAGGAATTACCTGTAGTAATTATTCAGTGGAAGTCATGTGCTGTGTCTGGATTCCAAAATCGATAATAAAAAAGAAAACCACACGTTGTAGGTTTACAGTCTATAAATGTTATGAGAAGTATTGTATTTTCGAATACTGCAACATTTTAATTTTTTCTTAGACTTTTTTTTTATTATTCCTAGGAGACTAGAAAAATCCATCAACTCATCGAGGATTATTTTTGTCTAGTGTATTGGTATCTTTTCCTTATAAAAGTTTTACATACTGGTAAGCATAAAATACAAAAAAGAGTAACAGTCAGAAAATTAGATCTTACGTTGACGAATTAAAACATTTCGGAGCTCCTAGAATTTGAAAAACATGTTTGGAATCGTATCTGTCTATGTGTTTGGGAATATGAGGATTTGGCAACGCAATGAGCTAGTTCTATAAAATTATTATGCTATCTTTATACCAGCTTTGAGGATCTCTATCAAATTTTAAAAGAAAAGCATTAGCAGGTAGTCTGTATGTCTGATTGTAAGTTAACACGATTACAAAGAAATATATTCAGTTAACTTAGAAGCCTGTAAAACTATAAAATTTGAAACGAAAATTTCAAAGAGTTAATCATCTATGAATCTATACTTATATATTTATATACACTGAAGTGACAAAAGTCATGGGAGGACTGTTAATATCGTGTCGGTTATCCTTTTGCCCAGCGAAGTGCAACAACTCGGCGTGTCATGGAGTTCACAAGTCGTTGGAAGTCCTCTGCAGGAATATTGAGCCATGCTGTCTTTATAGATGTCCATAATTGTGAAAGTGTGGATGGTGCAGGAGTTTGGGCACGAACGGACCTTTCGATGATGTCCCATAAATGCTCGATGGGACTCATATCGGGCGATCTAGGTGGCCAGATCATGCGCTGGAATTGTCCGGAATGTTCTTCAAACCAATCGCGAACAGTTCTGGCCCGGTGACATGGCGCATTGTCATCCATAAAAATCCCATCGTTGTGTGGGTACGTAAAGTCCATGAATGGCTACAAGTGATCTGCAAGCAGCTGAACATAACCATTTCCAGCCAATGATCGGTTCAATTGCACCAGAGGACCGAGTCCATACCATGTAAAAACAGCCCACACCATTATGCAGCCACCACCAGCTTGAACAGTGCCTTGCTGACAGTTTGGGTCCATGGCTTCGTGGGGTCTGCGCCACACTCGAACTCTACCATCAGCTCGTAACAACTGAAATCGTGACTCATCTGACCACGCCACGGTTTTCCACTCGTCTAGGGACCAGTCGATAGGCTCACGAGCCCAGCAGAGTCGTTGCAGGCGATGTCGTGCTGTCAGTAAAGGCACTCGAGTCGGTCTTCTGCTGTCATAGCCCAAGGAAGACAAATTTCGCCGCTCAGTCCTATCGGGCACGTCCCACATTGATTTCTGCAGTTATTTGACGAAGTGTTGCGTGTCTATTAACATTGACCATGCTACACAGATGTCGGCGGTCTCGGTCGTTAAGTGCAGGTGGTCTCCCTCTGCGCTGTCCATGATGGGATGTGATGCCTGAAATTTCATACTCTCGGCACACTCTTGATATTGTGGATCTCGGAATGTTGAATTCACTAACGATATCCGCAATGGAATGACCCATGCGTCTAGCTCCAACTAACATTCCACGTTCAAAGTCTGTTAATTCTCGTCGTGCCGCAATAAATCAAGAAAAACCTGCTCACATGAATAACTTGAACACAAATGAAAGCTCTGGAAAACGAACTGCGCATTTTTTTTGCTGCGATACTACTGCCATCTGTATATTTGCATATTGCTATTTCATGACTTTTGTCACTTCAGTGTATATAAATGGGATAAATACAACGGCTCGGAAAAATTGAATTTGGTTTAGAATTTTCTCGTCTAAAGTGCGGATTTAAAAATAAATCTTTGTAGAAATCTGTCAAAGAATAGAACATCTGTTGGCTTATACTTTCACATGCATGTAATCGTGATTACTTAAAAACGTAATGTCTTAAAATTGAAACTTGTTATGTAGTTCTAATGAAGCTATAATTCTAAATAAAATTTTGGTTTGAATTTGACGGGAGAAAAATGTCCAAAATGCATATTTGATTTTTTATACTTCATTACGAAGAAGAAAACAATTTATATGCTTGATTTTGAAAATAAGAATGTGTATTCTTGCGGCTTCACAGTTTTTCCCAAATTTTTTTTGTTGGGTAGACAACATTTTCATAAGAGAGTTTGTCAGAAAATGTTTTGGAAACCAGTTTATCTGGTTTAATATTCTTTGTACTATTCCTTTCAAATGTGAGATAAGCTAATTTTTAAAAAATAAAATCCAAATCAGATTTTGTATAATAATATTATTCACATTTTTACTAGAGAATCAATTGATATATCTGGCTTTGTTTTAGTATAAAATTATTTTCATGAATTTCATTAATAAAAAAATGATTTCGTTAGCTCTGCAATGAGTATTAAACTCATAGCTAATAAAAAATCATTAGCTATGCAAAAATAATTTTGGTATAAAATTATTATCTATATTAAAACTTTCCTTATGCTTTAAAACTCCTACATTAAATGTATCATGTTTTTACTAATATTTTTGAAGTAAAAAGATTCACAATTTCACATATTATTGATGAAATGCCAAAGTTCATATAAATACCGAAATCAAAATAAACTTTAAAAATAAGAAGGTAAAAATAATTTTATCGTCTGCTACCTTACCTTTAATTAAAATGGGAGTATGAGTTGTATCAAATAAATTTTTAAATCATAAACTGTATTCAGCAATTTTTAGAATAGCTGATAAATAATTCTTTTTTTTTTTATAAGTTGCTAATAATATTTAAAGAAGGATTAAGAATTTAATTAAAAAGTACGAGTGGAAATTTGGAGGTTGAAGCAACTAAAGTGTTTTAGAATATCAATAATATTTTCATTTAATAGAAATACCAACTTAAAAAAATCTTTTATATACAAGGAAATACAAGATTTAGTTAATAAAAAAGATTTTCTAATTAATTGCTATGAAAATTTCATTAGATTCAAAGTTCGTTATCCGTCATATTAGTTAAAAAAATTTGAGAATCAATTAGTGTTGTAGAGCTTTATAGTATCCAAAATATTTATTTATGCACGTTGTTCATACTTCTAAGCTTCAGAAACAGACACAATCTAATTATTATCAAACTATACATTTAGCATAATTTGCTAATACATATACGTAATATAGCATAATTACTATATATTTAGCTATAATTGCTACTAATATTTGGTATATAATTAGCATACTATATCATATCCTATATATTTAGCTATAATTGCTACTAATATTTGCAATATGATTAGCATACTATATAATATGATATATATTTAGCATAATTACTAAATATTTAGCATACTATATATTTATCTATAATTCTTACTAAGATTTGCTATATAATTAGCATGCTATATAATATGCTATATATATTTAGCATACTACATTTTTATCTATAATGGCTTCTAATATTTATTATATATTTAGCATGCTATATATTTAGCATAATTACTATATATTTAGCATAGTATATATTTAGTTATAATTGCTACTAATATTTGCTATATATTTAGCTTACTATATAATATGCTAGATATTTAGCATAATTGCTAAATATTTAGCATACTATATATTTATCTATAATTGCTACTAATATTTATTATATATTTAGCATGCTATATAATATAGCATAATTTGCATACTAATATTTAGCATCATTGATTTAATTTTAGCTTCAATAACATCCAGTTTTAAAGCAACAAGCGCCGTTTAGGGACGGAACTCGTAATTTTGAGCCAAGGTCAGATGATCAGAACGCTTTCTGAGCTAGCCTTCCTTTCTCCAAATTTCCACCCCACACCAGCACGAGGATATTTGACGGTGGTAGATTTAGTATGCACCTTAACCCCCCACAATACAGTTCTTTGGTAGAATCCGTTTTCGAATCTGAAACCCTCTGGTTCTGAAGCCGGGATCTTACTTATCATGGCCTGATTTTTGTTGGTAGATTCACGGTCGAAAATCAAGAGAATATTTGAATGAACTGCGATATATTTTATATATTTTACTATGGGAGTCATTGTTTGCACACAAGAGATATGTATATTTGCACCAGAACATAAGAGAAAATTAGACAGAACTTCTCCCTTCAGTGGTTTTATTACGAGAATTCCGATAGGGATTTTTTTGACACATGTCGACGTAGGAAAGCGAATCTTAGATTTCTTTCAAATAATTGTGTACATGCCGTGAATTTTCATCTTTTCGCTAGTGCCGTGAGAAACAAAGAAAATGTAATTTTTAGACCCTGTGTTGGCAAAAATGAAAAAAAAAAATTCTGATTTGGATCGAGAAAAAAAATGTGAAATAAAGTAATATGGAATAATTTAAAATAAAAAGAAAATTAATTAAAATTTAAAATAGATTTAAAATGTTGTCATATACCGGGTGGCCAGAAATAAAACACCCCTACTCTGACCTCCCTGGATATCGAACTACTCAGTGTAAAGGCTTGAAAATTTGTGGACATACTATTCAAAAAATGGGGAAACGGATTTCACGAAAAAAAAATTTAGTTCCAGAAATCACCGATAGGTGGCGCTGTACCACTGGACGTATGCTGAAAAGACACAAAAACACGTTTTAAACACATTTTATTTGAAAGTACCAAGCATACATGAAACAAGGACGTTATCGATGCAGGGAATGCTGCTCAATATGGTTCCCTTCCTGAAGATGTAAAATGTGAAGTCTGTGGACAGCTTGTTCAACTGCGGATCGTAACTGGTCATCTGAGATGCTTCTCACATGCAGACTGATACTCTCTTTCAAATCTGCCAAGGTTATCAGACGTTCTCGATAAACAAGGTTTTTTAAGTGTCCCCAAAGCCAAAAATCACACGGATTAAGATCCGGTGAACGAGATGGCCAAGTTGTCGGAAACGCGCGACTGATTATTCTGTCAGTGGTGAAATGTTGGCGAAGAAACTGTTGCACAGGGAGTCCAATGTGTGGAGGTGCTCCATCTTGCATAAAAGTAATGGTGTCAAGGCATTGGCGCTGCTGCAAATGGGGTACAACAAATGTTTCGAGCATCCTTTTGTACCTGTTGGCCGTCACGGTACATGTCTCAAGGCCATTGGAAGTAACCTCTTCGAAAAAGAACGGTCCAAGGATGAATGTGGCTGTGAATCCACACCAGACTGTAACTTTCGGTGAGTGGAGTGGAATCTCTTGGAAGGTACGGGGGTTTGTCGTGTCCCATATGCGACAGTTATGGGTGTTCACTGTTCCACTGAGGTGGAAATGGGCCTCATCGCTCCACAGAATCTGCCACGGCCACGATGCATCCACTTCAACTCTAGCAAGAAATGTCAATGCAAAGGTCAGTCGCATCTCCCTGTCTGTGGCCAGCAATTGTTGATTAGGGCGGATTTTGTACGGGAAACAATGCACCATTTTTCTGAGTACGTTCCACACTGTGCTATAGGGAACACCCAAGTGTCGTGACACTGCACGTGCACTACTGCAGCCTAAAACATTATCCATTGACTGTTCAACAATACCGGTGGCAACATCTTCAACGACATCTGAACGAACCGGTTTGCGTCCTCGACCAGGCTGAACTCCAAGATGTCCAGTTTCTTCGAATCGAGCGATCATTCTCCTGAGAGCTTGTGGAAGCAATGATCCCTTACGCAAATCCTTAAGTCGGCGAAACTCTCGAAGTGCTGCTGGAGCATTTCCTTTATTCTCGTAAAACAACTTCACAAGCAAAGCGCGTTCTGGCAGCGTGACAGCCATCACTAATAAGAATGACATTCCCCACCTTTTAACTTCTTTTATACCCAGAACATGGCTTCTAACCATGCTTTATGCAAATTTTTCTGGTTACAGTATGAAATTGCAGTTACAACGGGAGTTCTAGCTTCTTTACTATTTTTATTTTCCATAAGGGGCAGAAAAATTAAAAAGGAAGCATGGAAGCATTCCATTCCGCATAAACATTTTAATTTTTATTATTATTTGTGTCTTTTGATCATAGTTCCAGTTGTGCAGCGCCACCTATCGGTGATTTCAGGAACTAATTTTTTTTTCGTGAAATCCGTTTCCCCATATTTTGAATAGTATGTGTACAAAATTTTGAGCCTTTACACTGAGTAGTTCGATATCCATGGAGGTCAGAGTAGGGGTGTTTTATTTCTGGCCACCTTGTATACGTGTGTATAATTTAGAATTGTTTATATATTCTATCTATCTTTACATTTTATTACATGTCTAATAATATACAAAAATTGTTCAAAATGTTTTAAAAAACATAACAATAATTCAATAAAAAGTGATTTTTAAAAATTTTGTTTCAATTTTTAGTTGAATATTAAACAAAATTTTAATGTCTGCCTTTAATAATACCGACCATTTGACACATTTCAATAAATTAATTTTACTTTTTTTTCAATAAGTTAACTTATATATAATGTGACTTACTTTACTTAACAGTTTTTATTTGTTTTGGTTATTTCGTTTTTGTAAAGATAGAATGCCCTTATTCATTTCTTATTTATTTTCTTATGAGCTAGAATTTCGAAATTTTGTCGCATGAATATTTTTTAACGATAACACATTATTTCATTATTTTCAGAATGTAGTTTCTCGTTAATGACTGACTTGATTTTAATTAAAGTCAACTGTAACTGCATGTGATAGTTAATTTTAAAGAAATATTACTTCAAAAATTCTACTAATAATGAGTAATAAATTATAAAAAAAACATAAACATTTAAGCAGACATTTTAATGATTAAAATGTTTAATGTTTAATTAAAATATTTTTAATGTTTGTACTTAAAGTACACTTATTATTTAATCTATTGATTTTAATATTTGTACAGAGAGAAATTTTGAAACAGTATTCATTTACTTTCCCTTTTTAATCTTATAAAGTTTTATAAATATCTTTATTCTTATTCTCAGTACTATTCGCAGTATTCATTTTCAAAACTAATTATCAGTAAATAGTTTTTTTTAAATTACATTTTCATTCCGTATGAAAGGAATTAGTTTAAAAATAATTATTTCACTATTGATGTTAGTAATAACAATAACTTACAAAATGCTTAACGACTAAAATGTAGGAAGTTATTTAAATTTGTTAATTAACGCTATTTAAAGTAATTTTCTATTAATGCTAGTTTGTTATTAAGTTTCTATTGTTTGTAAAAAACGTACAGTAATTTTTTAATGACAAATGTGTTTAGAAATATCTGAACATAAACACAAAAACGTGAATTATTTGGAAAAAATCATAATGGAATTTTCCCTCGATAAAAATCACCTGAAAGAAAGGTAATATCTAAGAGTTTAAAAAAAATTAAATAAAATTAATTAAAATAAAAAAAAATATTAAATAAATAATTGAAAGTACTAGAACAATTTACTAAGCGGATTTCGGCTAAACCATTTCTTTTAAAATATTGTTTTAACTTCAAAATTTTTTATTTGCAAAGTATTTTAAGCTTTTCAATAGAGTTTTAAAAATAGTTAATTATTTATATTTATTATTATTATTTTATGCATATCTATAATATTAATAAATAGCATCTAAGCTGTGCACCTCATTAAAAAAATTTAAACTGAAGGAATATTTTCTCAGTAGCATATTAATACAAAATACAAAATAATATTAATAAATAAAGTTCGAGGAATAAGTACTATAGCTTCAAGCCATGGCTGACAATGTTACGAAGTTGCAATATTGTTTTTCTGGAACTACTTTGATACATCCCCCCCCCCCAAATCGAAAATTTGGCGACTTTTTTTCTCGCTAAGCAAAATACCTGTTTTTGGCGCCTTTTTTTCTCGCCAAAATGGATTCTCGCTAAAGAAACAGATAAGAAACAGCAACCCTAAAAAGTTCGTGGGGAGTGCCAGATTTGGCGCGTAATTTTTTTCGGGGGGTATATCAAAGTTGCACCGTTTTTCTCTTCAATCAGTTTCATCATAAGAAAGAGAGATTTTCTGATATTTTTATTAATAACTGAATGGGCATCATTTCCATGGTTTTAGCGATCCTTTGGCGAAGGTTTCATAAAATAGAAGAATTTTGGCGATATCTCTATTAAGAGCCGATTGCGATATCTTCTCAGAAACTCCATATTCTTTCAAGATGGCTATATTGAAGGACTAGCACAAACAAGCGTCTATTCTCTCTTTGGAGTATTGATGTTAGAGCTATGTCTCCACTGTTATTTTGTTCTGTAATATAATTAGCTGTTTCCTATTGTTGCCATGTATCAATGCGTATTGTTAATTATTATTGATTATTACATTATTACATTTATGCTGTAAGAACTGTTTTTCTGAAACCCTCGGCTAAAATTAGCTGTTTTTGTTTCGTTTTAAACAAAGCGTTGTTATCCATTGTAAAGTTTGGCAGACGTTTTTTTTTTTTTTTTTTTTTTTTTTTTTTCTTTTTCTAATACGCAGAATAGAAAAAATATAGTTATCCTCGAACATTTCGAATTTGAGATTTTGACGTATCTCCATGTTTAAGACCTCCCTGAATTTGGAGGGCATGCTTTTAGAATATGTCCGTCTATCTACGAA
>JAPMOQ010029029.1:169450-186957 GCA_026543055.1 Argiope trifasciata | reverse complement strand
TGAATTTGGTGGGCATGCTTTTAGAATATGTCCGTCTATCTACGAAAAATGTGTTTGTACATAGCGTTTATTTGTATTTGTATTTTTGTATGTGTGTTGTTCTTTTTTTTCTCTCACTCTTTTTCTGTCCTCGTTTCCAGTATTTTTTATATTTTTATCAACATATTTCAGAATCTGCATGATATTTAACTTAATAAGCCAAATCCATCTCCCATTTGAACTACAAAAAGTCCATTGCTTTCGGCTTTCTTTTATCCAATATTAAAATCCTTAACCATACTTCAATCAATTAGTTGTCAGACGACAAATAAATAGTCACAGGGATGGATAGAACTGGAGCGTCTTTCCATGTCTCTCCCACTTCATGCTCATTACACTGTTTAAATAACCAGAGGGTTATAGTTGCAGGGGCATGAAGCGGTGTTGTGTGTATCTACGAAAAAGACAATTTCAAAAATACTTTGAGCTAGTTGGTTAAAATGTGGTATGCGTTTTTTAATGCCAAATTTGCGAATTTCTATCAAAATTTGAATACAATATGTTCAGAGGAAGTCCATCTGTTCAAATATATGCTAACACTATAACTGCAAACTGAGAGATTCGGAATGAAGAAAACGAAGAATAAAATTCTGTATGCAGATTCAACATCTATAATGTTAATACCTATAGATTCTGTGCCTAATTCAGCAAGAGGTTGTCCATACTTTCTGATAAACGTAAATGTAACTGCTCCAAAATGAAATGACATGAATATGCGAAATCGGGTGAGTGGTTTTATGACTACAAATGCAATTTAGAGCCAGACTTTTGTTTAATTTGGCTTAGGTATCCAACTACGCTCGAAGGAAAATTTTAGAAAAATTGGATTTTTTAAAAACTATTTAAAGCTATGGCTTTTAGATGTATTGACAATTATAATACAAAACACAATAAAAGCAACAAAAATATTTAAAAATATAATATCTTTAGAGAAATAGGAAAATTTGTAGTATATTTTAATGTGTAATTTAACCGAAACGGTTATCACTCTGCACAAAATTTTAATGCAGCAATTCTATTTTTCTTTGTACTCAAGTTATAGAATATAATAATGAGTGAAATGAACCAAAAATTTAAGAAAACTCTTGAGATTTAAAGAAGTTATGGATAAAAATATAAGTACGACATGCATGCATTTTTTCCATAAATTCTCATCTGAATTTTTCAAAAAACACCTATAAATGAAAAAGCATTTCATCAACAATAAAACGTTTGGTTCATTTCTTTGCCCATATTATTTAAAACACATGCTGGAATTTTTATGTAAATATCTCCATCAGATTTTGTGATATCATGTTGACGGTGGAGAATTTTTATGAACATTAATATTTTAAGAAAACTGAAGTTAAAGACAAATTTTAGCTGAAAAATATATCAAAATATGGGTGATGGGTCAGGCTTTCCTTTTCCTAGAAAATATAATCTGTTTTCGAAAGAGGAAAGTTTGAAATAACAATAACAATAAAATAAAGAAAGTACAAGAAATAACAATAAAAAAAACCCAGCGTTTTTAACGTAGTCGGATACCTTAAGAAAAATGTGGCTAAAACGCAATTACGACTTTTTGATACAATTAGCTGTATCGCCAAAAGATTTGCTAAAGATGACACGATAGATTAAATCAAAATATTAAATTCACGCCAAAAGTTAATACTTAGTAGTTATTGTATTGAAAGACGTTCTCTGGATTAACACTTTATTAAAGGGTATGTGAAAAGAGTTTTAGAAAACTCATTTCCACTAGTTTAACATACATTCGAATGAACTTCATATATACAGTAATATAAAGTATTAAAAGTGGATAATGAATTTTTTCTTTCATATATTTCTACAGCTAATGCCATTATAAAATCTTCTAGTCAAAAAATCGATGCTATCTCTTCCTCTGTGTTTTTTATATCAGCCACTATCTTTTGAAGAAATATCTTTAAAAGGAGTAAGATCAAACATAGAAATATCTTCACACTCTAGTTGATGTGTTTGGGTTGAGTTGTTTTATGTACAAGAAGTATGAATGTTGCATAACATTTCCCAGATTTTCCACATCAGACTTTTAATGCAATGCCACTGAAGCAGAAAGACACGTGGGCATGTAAAAATCATCCACACTTTATTTTTAAATGGGAAATAAACAAGGCTAAAGATTGAATAAGATATTTTACTTTGATATAGTTCCATGTTACTGCGATGCATTTAAATTCAGATTTAAATTAGTGTATTTTGAAGAAAAGAAAATAGTTAATTAGGAAATGAAGACTAGATGAAACAAAATAGAGCAATAAAAATCTCAAAGTTTCTCTTTTTCTTTCCAAAACTAGATTTTATTTTATTGGGTTTAGCTTAATCTCTAAATAAGTAATTTTTCAGGTATAAGACTAAGTTGAAAGCATGTATTTAGATGAAAATTCACCTTTTTATTTTGTAGTTTCGAAAAATAGGCACATTTCTTTTTCTAGTGATATTTATATTTTGTCTCTATACCAAATAGGAGCCAAGTTCTAGCAAACGTTTGGCATGTACGTGAATTTGTAAGGATTTAAGAACTTTAAATACATTTTTTATAGAACGAGTTTTTAAATTAATTCTACTGTACGATTATCCCCATATTGTGAAAAATATTCCAGATAATTAAATTTATAATTAGTTAAGTTAGGCAAAAAGTATTGAACTATGGATTTGATGTTGAATGCTCTAGAAGTGGATATATGATTGTTTAATGTAACTATTGTTGAAAGAAATATCATAAATAAGCTCACATATATTGCATAAAATTTTTTTATTTTTGAATATTTTTCTTAGACAATAGCTAGTTGCTCCAAGATATGTTATATATATATAATTTCATTTTTATTTATCATTTTGTCTTTATATGAATAAAAAATATCACAAAAGGATTAAAATTGTTTTTTAAATTTCTAAAAATACTCTTCAAACCTATTCGGATACCTTAAGTTGGAAAGAGTTTTAAAAATTTAAATAAAGATTTAATTGCAGAATCTATTAGAAATAGTGAGTGTGGAGGTTTGGAGAGTGGACTACCAGCTTTAGTGTTGTCTTTGTCATCTGACCACAGTTCAAAATTACGTGGTTTGCCCATAATAGTTTTAGTATTTTTTTGAAACGGGGCGCTAATATAACTAAACTAAGTCATACTACTAACCTCCGATTCGCCAAGAAGGCACATGGATAACCCACGTAAAACTGAAAGACCGGACAGCGCAACAGTATCGCTGGTTGTAATTGTGGTTGAGTCCCAATGGCCCCCACCGACCACGGCACAACCCTCCTCGTTGGGAGTACGTCCCGTCATCGATGGAAGGGTCAGAGCCGCACCATTATTGTACCCACCGGGTTGGAGAGATCCAAACACAATAACGGAAGCATCTCATCCTCAATTACGAGGTGCCTCCCCGGGGGGATATAACTAAATTAAGCTAAACCTTCAGAAGCTGGTTTCATCGTGTGCATAAATAAAAATATACATCTTAAATTTAAAAGTAGTTTAATGATAGACTAATAATTTTTCTTGGAGAATTCAATCATTTTAATTCAAAATTTGACATGTTTACAAGCGGCAAGTCACTCAATCAACAGCAAAAAAAAAAAAAAAAAAAAAGAGCTTACCGATTAGTAGGCGAATTTCGAAATACAAGGAATTTTTTTGAAATAATAATGTTATAACATTTAAAAGATCATTTAACTAGTTTTAAAAAGTTTGGTCCAAGATTTTTTGTAAATCAAACGGAAGTATACTGAAAATTAGATTAGTTTAAAATGTGGTAAAGATGTTGAGACCTTGGCATTTCTTCCAAAGTTTAAGGCATTCTAAGCTTACTGGATAATTTATTCTTGCTGAACACTGGTGAGTCAATTTTGCACTTTCTTTTAAGCAGAGAAACAATATCCTAATAATATATATGATTAACTTAAGCTCTTAAAAGACACTTTTCTTTAAAGGAAATGGATGGTAGCTCACTGTTTTATACTGCTAACAATTTAGTCATGTTTATTCTTCAGCTGAATGAAGAAAAATAACAATATCAGGCCCAAACATTGCTGATATGACAGTATGATCCTACAACAGTTGCGATCATATTATTGTATGATCATTTTTTTCAATTTCGCTAGAAAGAATAAGACGGAATTTGCTGATTTTCATGATGCCAGAGATAAATTGCCAAAAAATATAAATTATCAACGATCGGAGAAACTGAAATAATGTGATCTTGCCATTATCTTGGAATTCTTGACGCAGTTTGAAATGCAATTATTTTGGTATTTTGTGTATAACGGATTCTAGTAATCTTGGTATAATCTGAAAATTCCCAAGTAAATCCAGCACTTGAACTATATTGGCATCTTATGCAGTGGGTGATTGCAAAAAACCTTCACTATCATAACATTCACAGAATGGAATAAAATTTTAAATTGAAGTATTTTAAGGTTTGTTCTCAAAAATCAAATGAAAAACAATTGTTAAACTCAATCGTATAGTTACAGTAAAAGATTTCGAAAGTTTTAAGTATCAATACCAACTGTTTTTATTTGAATAAATTCTCCATAGTAAAAACAATAAATGGCGTTGGAACGATACCTTTAGCATGAAAACCACCAGCCGCAGGCAGTTTAAGAAGAAAAAAGAAAACAGCCAATAACAGCAAAGAAATAACAGAAAGCAAACTATTTTATAGTATTTCACAAACTTCTAATTGACATATTAATCACGATGATACTTTGCTTGAAGTCTATGGTACCCAGAACCAAAGCACGTATCATGACAAGAGGTGATCTGATGAACTTCACATCTATGGGAAGAACACCGCATTTGTTTTCTCTTTTCTCCTTAGTCAGTCTAGCCCTGGCCATTTTCGAACTGCAGATGCCGTTCCAATGCCATTTATTGTTTTTTTTCTACAAAGAATGCATTCCAATAAAAAAATTGGTGTTGTTATTTGAAAATGTTGAAATTTTCCTCTGTAACAGTACTATTGGAATTTATCTGTTGTTTTTCATTTGATTCTTAAGAGTATTCCTCAATATACCTTGGAGGAATGCATTCCAATAAAAAAAGTTTGTATTGATATTTAAATTTTGAAATTTTTCACTGTAACCGTACTGTTGGAAGCTTTTTTTAAATTTGATTCTTGAGAGCATATCTCAATATACCTTGATATAGGATTTTAACATGCGTTGTTGTTGTGACTCATGGCACTTTACAAGCCAGCTGACAGATACTGTCGGCGATTTAAGCCGAAATGAGGCCTCTCTTGTTTTTTCAATAGCTCCAACTAGGGCAAAGAGTACGACTTAGCTATTTCATGCTTCACATTCATTGCACAATCCCTTTTTTACAAGGGGGCACATTCACACTACTCATAGATAGAAAACAGAATAACAACCCTGCCCGAATCGGGATTCGCACCCGGAACTCCCAGAATTCTAACATAACGTCATCCTGTGCCCCCGGTGCCTATAACACTAAGTTATCTTACTAGTTAGAAGGGCACAGTATGGAAGACAAGAAAAAAAGGAAGAGAGAGATAAAAACAATAAAGAAAGAAAGAGACGACAAACCATCCAGGTCGCCCAGAATTTTAACATGTGAACGGTGTGGGGGGGATATATGGGAATAGTGTATTTTATGAAGATAATTATCCGTTATAATTAATCTTGGCATTCTTGGAATAATCTGAAAAATTCTTCATGGAAATCCGGGGACTTAAAAACGAACAAGTAAACATAAAAGAAAGAGATTATTCAGATTGTTACTCACTACTTTCAGCTCTTTCTTCATCTTTCGGGTTATGTCGATGCTCTTCTTTTTGAATCTCTTCACCGCCAGCATGCGTCCCTTGTAGATGCCAACCGTTGTGAAGATGGTAGTGTATCGGAAATCCCCTTCCACATTGGAACTCAGAGAAACTTGACTCGTTCGAATGAGAGGATGGACATTCTAAGAAGGTTCTGACAATTAGTTTAGAGGCAATATGAATAAACATAGGTTAACTGTTAGTCATTTGTCAGATCCATGCAGAAGATATTTGGATCTGAACCTTTTGATTCAGTCCTTGTGTTGTTTTTTCACTTCCAACCCATCATCTCAAGAAAAAACCCATAAAGAGGATTCAAACCCGACCTCTCAAAGTTAGATTATTTGTTATTGGCAGTGTTTACTAGGCACATTTGGTGAACTCGAATCGTATAGATACGTGTACGTTAAAGATCTTTTAGAAGAGCAGTGAAGAGATATCAGATTATATGGTTGGCCTGCTGCACAGCCAATTTAAGATGAGTTGTCAAGTTTTTATATTAAAACATTGGTGTTAGAATCTATTTTAAAGGTTGTTCTCCAAAGTTTGGTGAAGTTAACTTTATTTAAAATTCAACATATTATATTTTTTGCTCCAAGAACGAGCTAATGAACTTTTACTTGAATAAATTTTTTAAATGGATACTGCTCTCCTCATTGTTCACGACAATAAGTTCCTCTGCCAAGCATTGCTAACTTTCAGGTTAGTGTAACCTGAACGATAGCATTAACATTCGTTAATGCTTCATTTATTGATGCTAATACTAGGTATACTTAGGATTATTTTAAACACTTAAAAGATCTATAATAAAGGATAAATAACAAGAGTGGCCACCGAAAACTATTTGCATACCCTCTAATAAAGGTGTTGCTATTTCTTCTTCCTGCTTAAAATTTTAGATTTTGGGCAAGTCTGGAATGTTTTCCATAACAGTGATAAATAATAATTGCGAAATATTCTTATTTAGCTTGGGATATAGTATTTTTATTGAATCTATTTGTAATCCTTATTCATACTTTTGGCAATTAATTTCCATCATGAGATTGATACATAAATAGTTGAAAGCTAAATTTGTATCATGGACATTTTTCTTCCGACTGATTGAAAATACAATTTGATGTAGAATTATAATTGTAGCCACAATATCACATTCTGAAGTCATAATATCATAATAATATGAAGTCATAATATCATATACTTTTGCCCTTTTTAGTTATGGAACTTGTGAAAGTACTGACCAAAGGAGACGATCAATCTTTTGATAGATTTAATTCCAAATTTGATTAAAATCTACATTTTAGATGATAATTTTGTGCACCAAAACTGATATGCCTAGCTTTTTGCTTTTGTGTTTATCGAGTTCGAATAAACAAACAAATCTACATCTTTTGAATGGATTTAGTTAATAAAACAGAAATCCATATATTGCATCGTTATTCCATGTACTAAATTTCAGCCGTCTATTTTTTATTTATTTTTACTTATGTTTAAAAAAGACCTTATTCCAAAGATATGTTTCTTCGACCTAAGACGCTCTGAGGCTTGAAGATTTGTCAAAATGTCAAGTTCTAATATTTTGAGGATTACAATACGTTTCCTTTGTAAACTTTTTATACAAGACAGTAAAAGGGAAGAAATTCAAGCCTGTGCACTAAAATAGCACATCTCTTTGACTTTCTGGTTTTTATTCATGTCTGACTATATTGACAGTTGCATTAGGATAGTTGAGTTATGCAAAAACAGGAAATAATAGCAACATAAAAATTACTGTGATAACAAACATTATTTATTTTATCATCAGAGCTCTTATCAAGCATTTCATTGTCCTTTCTAAATATAATATACAAACCTATAACTTTATATAAGAATAAGATTAATCGTGAAATGCTCTCCTTATATTGGAGTAATATAAACAAACATGTTTAGAAATTAAACATTTTTGAATTGCAAATTAATATATATTTTTTGAAATTAAGGATATATTTTGAAATTAAGGTTGGTTCTACCACTCAAATATGTTACTGAGCATTTCTATAAGGGGTTATTGGTAAATATTTATTATATCAGCCAGATTATAATTTTAGGAAATTTATTAAAATTAAAGTAATAATTCTAAAAGTTTGAAAAGTGATCTTTTAGTTTACAATAGTGCAAAGCTATTTTTTGTGTGATGATATGCTTCTAAATTAAGAAGGAAAACGACTTGTTATTGATGATCAAAATCCCTTCTGATTCTT
Organism: Argiope trifasciata; assembly: GCA_026543055.1. Lineage (NCBI taxonomy): Eukaryota > Metazoa > Arthropoda > Arachnida > Araneae > Araneidae > Argiope > Argiope trifasciata. The sequence continues at coordinate 178,871 of JAPMOQ010029029.1, read as the reverse complement.
CTCCAAACGCATTCATTCATCAACCGCCTCCCCCTGAAAATAATGATGCATACTTGAAGAATTCGGGAATTGAATGATGACCGAGAGCGGAAGAATAGGAGGAATCATTGAATTCAAGATATTTAACCCTTAACATTACAGCTAGTTAGAAAAGTATCGTATTAACAGCATTCTATAACAAGATGGCTGAGCATTCACGAGGTTTAGAAGGCATCGAAACTTATTAAATGGAATGATGGATACTTGAATTTGGGATGTCTAATATACCATTTCTGATTGTACGGTAAGAAAATTGGAGATAGGGTGGCCATCACAGTATTGGGTTTCTTTATTTGAAGAGTAATTCAACATTATGAAGTCAATCTCAAAATAGTGATTGTGTTGCTTTAAAAAATTATTACTATAATTAAATTAAACTAAACCAATTCTGACCAATTTTTGCACAGATAGTTTGAAGTGTCATTTGTTTACTGGCCGTTTTAAACACAAGGTGATCGAGAATATTTGCCGTTTCATTTCGAGTCAATAGGATGCATCAAAGGATGCCATTTTTTAATTGCATGTAACTTTAAAAATATTAGCATTCTCTGAATTAACCTGAATCAAATAAGATTGCAAAATACCTCTATCAACAGTGGTAAGGAGAATCCTTCAATCTACAATAAAATTCCTTAACAAAAATAAAAATAAAAACAGAAAAGAGTGAGGGGCTCTTTTATGTAACTTTATTAAAGAAAATTTGTTCAAGTGAAGCTCAGGGATTTCCTTCAATGGTGTAATAAATTAGTTTCAATAATCCTTATCGAAGTCTTATTAACTTGAAAAGTGTAACATTTACGCTTTCCAGACTTCTTTTGTAAATCAAAGATAATCTTGATGAATGGAAAAAAATTCATCCCTACATAAACCTTTATATTCTAATATTTAATCAGATAATTAACTAATTAATCAGTCATGGATATTTTTTCCTTAGGAAACCGTTGAAACACTGAATAAAGAAATGTACTTTCCTGATAATCATGTTATCTCTTGAATAATATTTCCCGAAATTATTTTCTTCATTAAATTTTAATTAAGTGTTTATATTGAAAGTCTCAATATAAGAATGAAGACTTACACTAATTTATACAGGGTGTCTCAAAAACCTCCACTGTGGCTTTTATTCCTTAGATATTGATCACAGAAATATACTGTAAATTTCAAAGTTATGTAAAAAATTTGCAAAATTTTATGAAATCGATTAAAATGTCCAGGGAATTAAACTAAAAAAAATACAAAATTTAAATTTTCATACGGACCATGAACAAAACAATTACCGCTAAGTAAAATGTGTCACATAATCTAATAAGGTCATTTACAAAATTTCGGAATTTTGTCATAAAATTTCTCAAAACAAAATTGGTGAAGGATCAATCACAAATTAAAATGCAAATGTTTACAGCTTCAGTACAGATGACACGAAGCAGAAATGCATGAAAAGGAAATAAAATATGCTTCATATCTCTAGTTTTAAATTCAAATTTGAAAATCTATGCTTTCTGAAAAATACTTTAAAACTTTTTATCACGAATTACAGAATATAACTTAAAAAAAGCCTAGTCAATGAACCTGTAAAACAATTTATGTAATCTTTCCTGTTATTATTTATACAAATATTTTTTCCTTCTAAAGCAATAAATAACGAAATTTTAATTTATTTATTCAATCATTATTTTCTTTTTCAGTTTTTGTATGACTGTTAAAACACGAATATCTGAAATATTTTTTTTTTCTCCTTACGATCTCATATCCAGGCATCGAAAAGTGCTTTAAGTCAGCATTAATGTACTTTCATACCTTTAAGACTTTTTGTGATGAAATGTTGAAATTTTGTACATGATCTTATTAGAGGATGCGGCACATTTTACTTAATAGCTTTATATATATAATATTAATGGCCATAATTAAAACTGAAAGTGCTCACAGTGTTGTGTAGCGCGATCTATTTGCGAGAATGACGCAACATTTTGTAGGAAGATTAAACAAGACGAGGGACGATGGATTCCGCGAAAAAATATATTAGTTCAAAAAGTCACCGCTAGGGGAATATGTGGCGCTGTGTAATAGAAAATAGAGTGTTAAAAATGCAAATCAATACGGAAATAAAATTACCTTTTAATTTTCCCTTTCAAATCATATTCAATGTGGCTGCCGTGTTTGTGGACCACATATTACATTCTGTGCTTAGTATTCACAACAGCAGATTGTAACATGTCTGCAAGAATCTCCCGTACAGTCCGTGATATGTTATCCTTCTACGTAGCCAGGTCCTGGACAACTCCTTGATAGACCTTGGACTTAGGTAACCGCATAGCCAGAAGTCGCATTGGGTAAGATTCCTGCAGACATGTTACGTTTTGCTGTTGTGAATACTGTGCCCAGAATGCAATATGTGGTCCACAAACACGGCAGCCACATTGAACATTATTTGAAAGTGCAAATTAAAAGGTAATTTTATTTCCGTATTGATTTGCACTTGTTAACACTCTTTTTTCTATTACACAGCGCCACATATTCCCCTAGCGGTGACTTTTGGAACTAATGTTTTTTTTATCCGAATCCTGCGTTTCCCGTCTTATTTAATCTTCCTACAAAATGTGGCGTCACTCTCTCAAATAGATCGCGCTACACAACACTGTGAGCACTGTCAGCTTAATTATGGCCACCCTGTACATATATATATATATATATATATATATATATATATAAGTTTAATCCACTGAAAATTGTAAACTATTTCATAACATTTAAACCTTTTTTAAAGCAACTTTGCAATTTATAGTATATGTCTATGATCAATACTTAAGGAATAAAAGTGGCTGTCAAGTATGTTGAGATGCCCTATTTAAAGCCAGGACAAGAAGAGTTTAAGTCACTCCGTAAACATCTTTTAACTTTAAACCAATTGTTTCTTAAATCTTTCATTGAAACTCCATGTTAGAGTTTACTTTGAGACCGTTAACGAACAAATACTTTCTGAAAGTTTCGTGGTTGTCGGATAGGTTCTGTGAGGTAGAAATAATCCGAGCCAAAATCCAACATTCAGCTATAGTTTATTCTTGGAAATACTAGCGGAAATAACTTTAATTTCCTCTCGTTCTTTTGAGATAAGTAAAGGCTTCAAGCTAAAACGTCGAGATTTACTTGTTTTCTTGATAAATTAACTTTATTCTCATTTCTTCAGAATATTTTGCGTCAGACGATTAAATTTCTGAAGATAATTCCTGAAATAGTAGTATACGAGCAAATTGTAACAAAATATTTGTTTAAAATTATTCTAAATATCCTAAAATCTTTATATAAATCATTAACGTACGTGGCACTGAAATCATCCTTATTACTTATTATCGAGTGGCAATAGTTAAATGTAAACCAAATATCTTTCGAATTTTGGACTGCAGCATTGAATATACACTGATGGGAAAAAAAAATCGCAACACTAGGAAGGAGCTGTGCCAATTAACCCATTTATGCCTACTTTTAAATATTTGGAATGCCCCTCACATAAAAATTATTTATATATTTTTTTACCTAACGTATAGAAATTTCATGCAAAAATTCCAATTTTTTAACAGACATGAATGGGTTAAGGTATGTTATATAGAATGGAAATTTTCCAATGCAAACAGTAATTTTTCTATATACACTGATGGAAAAAAAATCCCAACATTAGAAAAGAGCTGTGCTAGATAAACGAAATTTGGTAGGCGTGTTTATACATCTGAAAGATGGCGTCGATTCAAATTTCGAGCTACGCGCGTAAGTGTTGCGCTAGTAGCGACACTATGAACATGCAAATGAGGTTTGCTATAAATAAGCGCTGTAAGGTTCGTGATCGTTATTTACAGTTGAGATTTGACGTAGTGGGTTAGTGTTGGTCAAGGATGCCTCTGAGAAGACGAAAAAGCCCTTATCAACAGTTCACTGAGTTTGAACGAGGTCGTGTTGTAGGGCTACGAGAAGGTGGGTTTTCTTTCCGCGATATTGCTGAAAGACTTGGTAAGAATTTATCCACTGTGCATGAGTATTGGCGGCAGTGGTCAAGGGAAGGTACTGCCTCAAGAAGACCAGGTTCCGGACGGCCACGTGCTACTACTGAGAGGGAAGACCGTCGTATTCGGCGTATGGCTGTGGCTAATCGTACTGCGTCTGCAGCTGAAATTCGAGCTGCAGTTGGCACCGCAGTGACACAACGAACTGTTACAAATCGGTTACTTCAAGGACAGCTCCGAGCCAGACGCCCTGTACAGTGCATTCCACTGACTCCAAACCCCTGCCGTTTGCGACGTGAGTGGTGTCAAGCTAGAACTCATTGGAGGACGGAGTGGAGATCTGTTGTGTTTTCTGATGAAAGCCGGTTCTGCCTTGGTCGCAGTGATTGCCGTTTGTTGGTTAGAAGGAGGCCAGGTGAACGCCTGCTAGTGACCTGTCTGCGGCCTAGACACACAGGGCCTACTCCTGGAGTTATGGTTTGGGGAGCAATTTTCGTATGACAGCAGGAGCACTCTCGTGGTTATCCCAAGCACCCTGACTGCAAATTTGTACGTCAGTCTAGTGATACAACCTGTTGTGCTGCCATTCATGAACAGCATTCCAGGGGGTATTTTCCAACAGTATAACGCTCCCCCTCATACCGCTATTGTTTGTAACCCAACATGCTCTACAGAGTGTCAACATGTTGCCTTGGCCTGCTAGATCACCAGATCTTTCTCCAATCGAGCACGTATGGGACATCATTGGACGACAACTCCAGCGTCATCCACAACCAGCGTTAACCGTCCCTGCATTGACCGCCCAAGTGCAACAGGCATGGAACTCCATCCCATAAACTGATATCCGACACCTGTACCACACAATGCATGCACGTGTGCATGCTTGCATTCAAAATTCTGGTGGTTAAACCGGTTATTAATGTACCAACATTTTACATTTGAAATGGCTCTTCTTGCCAATGGCTCTTCCTGTGGTCTTGAAACTTTAATCAATTAAATATGTTACTTAGACAAATGTTTTCCTAAAATTTCATTACTGTACAATAATTTTTTCTTGGTGTTGGGATTTTTTTTCCATCAGTGTATTTACAGCTGCATTAAATTCAGTACTTCGTTTAGTTAACTGATGAAGCTGTAAAATATTATTAAATAATTTGGAAAGATTTCGCCAGGTTAACAAAACAATCAATTTAGTAAGTGGAAATAAGCCAAGAAGTGTTTCAAGCAGAAAGTTTAATCGAGCGCAAAAATCATGACCACAAGACAAAAGTGATCACTCAGCTTTGAGGATGTTATCTGGCATATGAAACTCCAATTACAATACAATGCTTCCACTACAAAAGAATGAAATATTACATATTATGATATTTTGGAAGATATGTTAAAATCTTTATAAATTTTTATTCCACTTAGAATACATAATACAAACAATACATGTATTCTCTTTAAAAACTGTATGACATAACACATAAAGGTGTTATGCCGGAGAACACTTTGTATAGGATTAGTGCACAACAGTTACAGAATACTAACATTTGGCTTGAAATTAGCGTTTTTACTGAAGGTATCTTGTCAGCCTTGGCAAATTATGAGGCGATTAATCCTGTAAGAGGTGAATAATATTTGAAAATTAATTTTATTTTTTTCACACATTTTCCTCCAATTGATTGAAACAAAAATTTGATACAAATTACACTTGAATTCACAAAATCACTTACTATTTTTATCCATTTAATTCATCGCGTTTTCGAGCTATCACGTTTACCTGTTTTTAAAAATATTGAGCGACAGATAATTGTTACCTTATTGGATATGGTCGAAAATTTGATTACAGATGTTAATTTTGTGTATCGAATTTTATCTACCTATTCTTTGCCATTTTGTAGTAATCGTGTCAAATTGTATTCCATCAACTGGACGGACAGACTTCCTCTGAGAGGAGTTTGCGAAAAATTTGAAAGAAATATGCAAATTTGGTATAAAAATCATTATACCAAATTCCATCTATGTAGGACAAAGCAGTTTTGAGTCTGTTTGTCCACCTGTTTATCATAAACCAATGGAAATTTCCCAAAACCAAGTTTTTCGAATTCTGGGAGATATAAAACATGGAAATTTGTCAAAATTTCAAATCTAAATTCTTGATGATTACTATTCTTTCCACATTCTACGCATAGCAGAATGTAATAAGAGTTGCGTAAAACATAAGAAAGTGTTGTGAGCAGAGTTATTTACAGTGCAACATATAATTATATATTTAGATGACATTTACCCCTATCTTTAACATATGAAGTCAAATGATTTAACTACTTTCTTTTCGAAAATAAGTTTCTAATAATGCAATTAATTATTCAATAGCTCTCTTACGATAATTTGATAATTAGATTAAAGTTAATTATTATAATGACGTAAGAGGAAAATTCGCGGAATTAAACATAATTTAGCAATTAAAGCATTAACTAATCGTTGCCATGGATAATATCAGTTTGAAAAGATTTTCCTTAGAGACGCTATGTATTTTATTCTTAGAAAAATAGTTTTATGCCTTTTTTTCTAATAAATTGATCGAAATCATCTTGACGAAAGACATGAAAACTAATTCTTACCTTAGATACCCGATTAGCATTTGTCGAAGGGGTGTGTTCATTTATTTGTATATCTTTGTAGTCAATTTTCCACAAAAGGCTATCCAATTCCTGTTCATATGCCCAATTCCTGATTAAAAAACGAGATATTAATACATAATTAGTACAATACTTAAGGAAATAATTGTTGCAATCGATAAATTTTTGATAAATATAATTTTCATATTTAAATAAATCTTTAAAGCATTATATGTAAAAAAGACTAAAATGAATATGTTCTGAAATTTATAATTGTAATAATAAAAAAGGGGAAACAAGTCAAAACGCTAAAAAATGTACTATGATTAATTTATTTGCCAAATCAGAACAAAATGGGTCAAGTTTTCTTAAAACTCAGCAAGCAGCAATATGAATACAATAAAATAAATGTTTACTAATAGTAACTGAGAATGTGTACTAGTATTTCATAAGATAGACTTTTCAAGTGACCAAGAGCTACCAAATTTGGCACAGAAATTTTAATAACTGGAAACATTTATGTCACAGTGAATTTGCTTGAAAGTTTGTTTAGAATTTTAGTTAATTAAAACTGAAACTAAGTTGTGATATTTTAAAGATGTAGCTGTCGAATATATAACTGGACAAAATTAAATGAAAAATGTTTACAATTGCATCAAAATAGCCATTGAGGAAAGTTTCCTTAATTATTGAAAATATTTTGCTTGTATAATTTACAACAATGTATTTTATTTTTTAAAATATTATTTATTTTTTTATTTTAAATATTTCAACAAATGAAGGCAACTATTTATTATATACGTGAGATAATTAGAAAATGAAGTTTCAGAGCCTAAAAAGATAATGTGGAATCAAAAAACAGATTTCCTGAGCAGTTGCGTTTCTAATGGCATTATATCAAAAACAAACTGGAAATATTACCAGCTTGCTTGATAGCAAATAGGCCTCTTACATTTAAGAAACCTTGTTGACAAAGATGTATATATTAACCGGAATGCTCTTCAGACGCGACTAGAAATTAATGAAAACCAAAGTGAACTTCTGTGGACTGTAACGAAATAAAAATATAAAAATATTGATAGCCTTCTGCAAAACCCTAATAATCAGCTAGATAATATCTTCCAAAAACTTTCTCGATGCTCTCTAATTAAGGCATTTGTCATGTATTCGCCTATGGTAAAAGTGTTCTTTTACTGTGATTGAAAAAAAAACTACTCTCCTTGAAAACAAATATAACATTTATTTCTACGACAAGACAAGTTATTCTATGCTCAAATTAAATTTAAAGGTCTGCATTTCCGATACGATCCGGATCTGAATCATTTTTAGCTGCTGTTTACAACGCTTTTCAATTTTCCCAAGTTCTTAATTCCAAAGCAGAGTTGAGTTGTTACTGGCTTCTTCAAAGATCATGGATTCCCGTGAAAGCATTATTTCAGAGAACACTTTGCGTAGCATTGTTGTACAATAGTTATAGAGTACTAATCTTTGAAATGAATTTGACATTACTATCTATCTATTATGTAATTTTGTTTGGTGAGTTTTTTTTGACGATCAATCCATGGTATCAGGTTAAAGGTTTCTAACAATCAAAATTAAATTTCAGACAATTTATTCCCAATTGATTGAAATAAAAATTGGGCACAAAACTACTCTCGAAGTCATAAAATCAGATTTAAATCTGATATATCTTAAATTTGATATACATATATTAGTCAATGAAGCTTTGAATTATTGCGTTTACATATGTCTAAAACTACAGGCCCACAGACTTTCAATATCGATTTGGCTCAAATTTTAAAAGATGTCTAGACTATAGATGTTAATTCGGTGTTATGAATTTCATATATCTACCTTCCTTCATGTTAGCGTATTCCAATAGCCAGGCACATGGATTTTCTCAGAGCAAATTTTACACAAAAGTTCATAGATATAACAAATTTGGTATAGAGGTCCAATATCAGATTTCAAATGTATAGCTTGAAAGGTTTTTTTAAAAACATCTTTGCTCCCGACATGCAGATAGAAAGACAGAAATTTTTCAAAAATGTATTTTTCGAATTCGGGGAAGTCTAAAATGTATAGTTTCGTCAAAATCTGGAGCTCGAATTTCTTGACGATTACAATACTTTCTACATATTACGTAAATGAAAAAGTGAAAATGAATGAAGACATTGTAGATGTGAATGAAATTCTTTTATCTGTTGGCAATCAAGATGTTCAAGTCTAAACCTCAACTGATTAAGATATAAAGCTCGGTTCCCTTATATTGTTTCATGCGCACTATAAACAAAATTGAGGGAAAACTATTAAAATAAAACATTAATATCTATCATTATTTGATGCTTGAAAATATTTTGCTGAGAAAATCATGGACATCAAATTATGCAAAAATCACAATTAAAATTAAACACAGCTGAAATTCTTCTTCTAATTAGGTGGTCTTCAATGACGGCTGTTAAACATATAAAATAAATAGTACATAAGTATATTGAGAAAGATAATTCAGGATATTACTATACAATTTTAAGTTTTTAGAAGAACATTTTAACATTTACTCTTGACTCGTTATTAAAACAGAAAGAATATTCTTCGCAAACCATTCTTTCTTTTGAGCAATCTTCGTGTAAAATCTAAAAACTACAGATATAAATTTAGATATAGAGATGCTTATAAATTTCCCAGTTGGTTATAAAAGTATTTATTTTTAAAACGAGTCTGTTCCTTAAGATACTTCATGATTTTATAAGAAAGCTAGATAACGAAATGGATGCTACAGCATTCTTT
>JAPMOQ010029029.1:124570-169440 GCA_026543055.1 Argiope trifasciata | reverse complement strand
ATCCAAACGTTTAACCAAAAATTATCCCTGCGCTATGATTAATGCGATTATTTTAAATCTAGAATCATGTAAGAGTGAAATGGAGTTCCTTGGATACCGTGATTAGTTCTTTTGAGAATTATTGTATTGGATTATAATTCAATGTTGATTTTATAATGCAACGAAGAATTAAATATTATAGTAAATGAAGGGATTGCCTATAGATATTAATTAATTGATAAATAATTAAAATTTCTTATTATTCGATTCTTTATTACAGTACAGTAAATATGCACAGTTCTGATTTACTAGATTCTACAAAAATCTAATTCGAATCATATGTTTAAAAATTCAAAAAAAGTTTAATTAATCAATTATTCTATTAATAAAATGCTTTCTTTGTAAAATTGAATTCTTTAATTAAATTCCGTTTTTTCAGAAAAAATTAATTATTAAAAAACTATTATCAGCCAATTTCCTTATTTTTCTAGATTTTGCAAATATTAAAATATTTACATATGGATATTATAAAATTTTTGAATTATCAATAATAGATTTTATTTTGGTATTAATATTAAACACATTAGAGCTATACTGGTATTTTGATGAAATAGTATTTTAAAATATCTTAAATAATATAATATCTTAAAATATAGAAAAAGTATAGAAGTTTTCATTTATAAGAAAATGTGCATCTTATTTATAACTAGACTAACTATTTATACTAGTACAATTTTGATAAAATTGTTAAGAAGTTTTGAAGGACAGAAATTTCGCATGTGTCACCAATTTAAGTTTGAGTATTTTTAAATTAAAAATTTACTATTAATTTTTAATGAAATTTGGATTTAATAATTATTTTTCCTTTCACATTTATTTTGTGTAATGCAGCTTTGTAATTATAGCTTTTCAACAGCATAAATAAATATTCTTAATTATTTTTCTAAAATTTAAAATTATCAAAGTTTTTGGAATCCAAATTCAACATAAGAATTTTTTTAATGGAGAAAACTTTTGACCGAAGTTTTATTTTAGCTTTTGTATTTCCATCCTTATATTATTAAAAAAATATTTTTAATTCTTGAGACAATAAATTGCACAATATTGTATTTAATATTGTTCAATGTATAAGTATACAAATGTAACTAATAAAACAATTTACAAAATACAGTTATAAAGAATAATACAAATATTGTTAATTAGAACTTTAAAAATTTATTGAAATTAGAAAAAAAGTGTAGGAAAATAAAACTGATGTAATTAAAATGCTGATATTGTGAATTTTAAAGTAGCATTAAAAAGCTTTTTGTGCTATATTAAATTTTGAATTTATTGAAAAAAAACTTTAAAGTTTCTACCAACTTTTTAAGTAAAATTATATAAAATCCTTCTCAAGTTAGTTTTAATGTTTATGCGCTGTAGAGCCTTTTAAACAATTAAGAATCATGCATATCATAATTTTTAAACAATATTCAGTCTATGAAAAAAGGCCTGAATATATTTTATGCATGGACAGTGAGTGTTAAAATCCTTGGTCAGTTTTAAAAGTTTTGATGTCAATTAAGGAATATATATTCGTTATAAGAATTCTTAAAAATTAGTATCTTAACTTACTTGTAAGTAACTAAAAGTGCCAAAAGTAATACGGCTGCTGTTACTCCAGATACAAAAATCGCCACTTTCCACACTGAAAAAAAAGAATTTTTCAGAATTTTTGCAAAACAATAAAAACCGAATTACTTTCAAAACTATTAAGATAATTTTTTAAAATTATAATTAAGGGATATGGGAGAAAATATTTCTTTGATGAAAGATATCTATAATTTTGTAAAGCTGATAAGCATGAAAAGTTTTGATGAGATGTTATAATTAAAGAAAGATCTTTTAATTGCTAAATGTAGATTTAAAAAGTTATAATTTATTCAACTTTTATTATGAATATGTATTTTTTGCTATATGTCTTTCGTTATGAAACAGAAACAGTAAATTAGGTTTACTTTTGATAACACTTTATTGATTTTAATTTTATACCTTAAAGTAAACTTCATAGCTGTGACTCGAAATTGCGCGTTAAAAATAGCAAAAAAAAAACAGCATTTACTTTGTTAACGGTTGATTTATAAAATAACAAGCAATACCTACATAGTACTGCTTGTGACATGGTGAAGGATTGTGAAATTATAACAAGAAAAAACTTAAGAGAAAAACAATGTAAAAATTTAAAAAAAAGTTATAAAAAAAATATTTTGTATGTTTTTTTTTCTCTGAAATTGAAGACAAAATACACCAGATCTAGTCAAACGTATTTTAAACATACCGTTAATTAGAGTTCTTAAAATTTCTTTTACCAAGCATACAACTTCCTCTTTAGTTAGCTGTATGCGTTTTTTAAATGATTGAAATTGTCCAGTTACTGATGATGAGAACCCCTAAATTTTAGTTTGCAGTATCTATTTGTAGGGTTTTAGTTTAGATTAATTATATTAACTCTCCATTTTAAAGCAACAATAGGACTCTTTTTTGGACTGACCTTGTAGTTCAGAACCATGGTCAAATGACAAAAATACCTCAGCTTTCTCCTTCTCTCCGAGATTCGGCAATATATCAGCGGGAGGACATTTAGTTTCCAAGGATATGACGTTCATCAGAATTGCCTACATGGCGGTGATTCGGTAGAATCGGATCACGAACTTGGAACCTTCTGGCCCCAAAGTTGAGATTACACTGAGACCCTATCTAGAGGCACCGTAACTCTCTCTGTAGGGAGAGGAATTATGAACTTTTGATATCTATGGGCCATGAACAATTGCACGAAAAAAAGTTTTCGAAGTTGGTACATTAGGACTAGTTTGAGACGCACCTCGTAGTTTAAAACCATTGTCAGATGACTACGACATCCGATCTTTCTCCTCTATCCAACACTCCGCAACATGCAAGCTGGAGGACATTTGGCCCCGGAGGATTTGAGAGCACCAAATGTGCCTACACGACGGTTCTTCTGTAGAATCGGATCACGAATCTGGATCCCTTTTGCCCCGAAGGTGATACCTTACCAAAAACCCTATCGAGAAGCACCGTAGCACTCTAGGGAGATGAAAGATGATCTTTTCATATGTATGGACCATAAACAATTATACGAAATAAAAATTTTCGTAGTTGGTAGATTAGGACTATTTTTGGGATGGATCTTGTAATTTAGAGCCATGGTCAGACGAGGAAAGCATCCGAGCTTTTTCCCTCTCTCCAAGATTCCACATCAAACCAGTTGAAGAACATTCGGCCCTGAAGGATTTGATGTTCCTACTGGGCGTGTCTTCGGTAGAATCGGGTCACGAACCTAAAACCCTATTACTCTGATGGCGAGATCTTACCGAGACCCTATCGAAAGGCACCACAAATCTTTTTGTTAGGGAGAGGAAAGATGATCTTTTGATAACTTTTCTATGGGTCATAAAGAATTATGGGAAACAAAAATGTTCGAAGTTGGTACAATATTTGTAGTTAAAGAACTCAGGTGAAGAGTTTTTCATACCTAATATGTGATAATGAAATTGAGAAATTATTGAGAGAGGAAGGTAACTATTGACAGTTATAATCTCTTATTATAAATAAGAATATTTGACTTTAGTTTCCGATTATTGCTGGGGATGACCGTCATGGTCTTTGCCCCATAGAAAAAGCTTAGAGGAGCGAGATTTTTCTATTAATGTGAAAAATATTGGTAGAGGAGAGCAGATGACATTTGATAACATATTTAGAAGCTGCGAATGTTCATTTGAAATAAAAATTAAGGGAATCAGGCAAGTGATTGGAACTGGGTGACTGGTTCATTTACTTTCCTCTTTATTTTAAACTAGCTGCCTTTGACCACCAGCTGGTTTGCCATGAGTAATACATTCTAAAATGTACAATTAAATATTTATGTACCTTGTTCTTTTGTAACTTATCAGCCAAATATATTTAAACTTCAAACTTCGATAGTCACATAACTCGTATTATTATAGAAGCCTTACGATTATTTTTTTCATTGCACTGTATGTCTCTTTGATTTGCAATAAGCTCTTATGGAATGATGTGGAAAATATCACATCTTATATTTATTCCATAACATTAAGCTACCTGATTTGAAATCAGTTTTTGTGGAATTATTTATTTCATTTTATCCAGTCACGCGCTGAAGGTTACATTTTTTAAAGATTTAATTTACAATAATAGTTGATTTTTTTTGAAATTTGAATTTCTTTCAATATGATGACAGCACGTTGTTAAAAGCTAATTTTTTCCTTTTGACGTGCTTGTGAAGATTAAATTTCATTTTGTCCAAAATATATTGGTGAAAAATATGGTTAAAATATTTCTTTGAAAATTAGTCAAAAAGAGAAGCTTAAGTTAAAATACCAAGACCATCAGAAAGCTAATTTTTTTTAAATCCTTAATTTTATATAAAAATTATGTTTGTGCGATAATATTTTCGGAATTTATAGCGGAAAACCGCCAACCTTGCTCTTAATTTTTCAAATAATTTAAATTCTAATTAAAAATTTGCTCCTATGTGCACATTTCCGGTGTCCAAGGTATACACATGCCAAATACGGTAGTTCTAGGAGGAGAGGTCTGGCATTTAGAGAGCCAACACACACATTAGGCTTTATTATAAGTATAGATTTATCGGTAAGTAGACTGCTGTTATTAAAAATTAGCATATTCTTTGTTTTGACATTGATTGAGTGTATTTTTCTAATTTCCAAAAGCTCTTCATGCACTTTTCCTGAAATAATTTGCAACAAATAAAATATTTCAGACTGTTAAATAGCAGATGTATAAGAAACATGTAATTCCCATTCTGTAGAAAGCTCTGTTCATTGATTTTACAGAAGCGAAATTGGAGAAAGAAACTTTTATTTACACTTTAAAAGATAATTGCGCTAATCCTATTGAATTACGACACTTTAACAGTTCGCTACCAAATGCTAATCGATAAAATTTAATTAACTTAAAGAGGTTAAAGGCTTGAATATAAAGCATTCTAAGGCATAATGATTAGTTTGAAACATGATTGGGTTAAAAATTTGATTACCTAAACATTTCAAAAGGATTTTAACTTCACATAATTTTTGTTTGTGGAAACAACGAAATACATTGATTCTGTGCCGATAATGGTAAGTCAAGAAAATAATTCTAAATATTGTTTTATTTTCAAAGGAAGCTAATGTGCACATTTTGTAGCGAAACAACAGTTTTGCATATAACGTGGAGTCATGGGGTTTTGCCAACGTAAAAGTTAAGATTAAAAAATTCAGTCTATAAATATGAATTCCGAAGAAGTATTTTTACTTTCACTTTTATTTAGGAGTATATACGTTTTTTAATCTACACGCGTTATAATTTGTATTTATTTATTCAATTAAATTCATTTTTTGTCTCTTATTAAAGAAGGTGACATTTTTTAGTGCATATGCATTTCATTTCAGTATTAAACAGCTTATAAAGTAAATAATTTGGACGGACAAGTTTGACGTCAAAGGCGGCCATTTCTGTATATTGAGGCAATTTGTTATTAATAATACATTATAGCAAATATTTTGATTTCAAGTGTTTGTCTAAACTTGTTTCATTGTTAGATATGTCTTGTTTTTTATTAAGTGATTTCAGACATTAGTCTGATTAGTGTTTCACCTACATTTATTTTTTTAAATAAAAAATACTATGTCTCAAAAGGAGAGATAAGAAAATATATGATTTGTGAAAAGTTTTATCGTTTTGTCAAATTGCATAAATATAAGCTTTTTAGTCAAAAATTAAATGCGTTACTTTTATTGAACTGATTCATAATATGTTCGTTACTTGAAAAATCAATCTTTTACTTGAACTACACTATTGTTACGAATGTTACGAGTCTGTGATGCTGCTTCCCAGCATGATTGGTTCCTTTACTGGAAACAATGATTTACAATATTCTGTACTTGATGCTGCGGATTCTCTTAGAAAGGGTCCCAGAGCTTGGCGACTTTGGCTACAAAATAGATAATTCTCGAAATTTTGAGAATTTTCCCGCTTTGTCCATTATTAACCAAGATACGTCCAGATACGCCCTGATGGGTGGAGACATTTCTAGCTACGCCTCCTGGGACCATATAAGGGCGACAGTTTCAAGTCATTGTCGGAGTCTCCAGAGGAGACAGTTTCAAGTCATTGTCGGAGTCTCCAGAGGAGACAGTTTCAAGTCTCCTCGGAGTCTCCAGAGGAGAAGACAAGAAGTGGCATAGCCAAGCAAGTGCTGAACTGAGTTGTGTGCCTTGTAGTCTGTTGAGGAAGCAGCGTCAATTACTATAGCCAGTGCTGCTGATATTGTTACTGCTTGTGAGTTACAGTCGTTATTGTGTGCTTCTGTCTGTTCGTCTCGACTGTAAATGTTATGTCTTCTACTAAAGGACTGATCATTGTGTGTTCATCTCTTGTCACACCGTACACACCCACTATACAGGTGAATGAACCCGACGAATTAATATAGGAAATCTGAAAAACTTTTATCTAATACAGAAAACCAACATATGGTGGATATGGCGGCCACCGTAAATGACAATTTAGGGAGAAAAAACTCAAGAAAAAATATACACTTTTGGAAATAAATAGTGAAAGAAATGCTAAAATGAGCATTTTGAAACTCTTTAAAAAAATTTATTAGAAATTTTGATTAAAATTTCTATTTTTAAACATAATGTACTGCTTATGGTACATAAATTATAATTGAAAACACGATCTTTTCTTTATGCAGTATTTGTAACTAAAATAAGTCCATAAAATGGGTACTGAGAAAACATAAGTGGAACTTTGAAATAATATAAAAAAAGGTTGATTTTAAATCAATAAAAAATAAGAGTTTTAGAAATTTAAAATAATTTTATAAGAAGTTTGTTTCACGCAAATCATCGTTTTAAAAATAAAACTCATACACATTTTTCATAGCCTGTTCAGTTTTGTATTGCAAAAAAGGTAATGGGTATTGAAAAAGGGAAAGGTATATACTTCGAGTTAGCACTCATGGTACACATTTAAGAAAGAAAAATTAAGTATGTTAAAAAATCCTGAACAATTATTTGAATTAGTTAAATAAATAGATTAACTGAGCGTTTAAATAGAACAACTGTCTTTTCATATCCATGGAGAGATAATCGTAATTTTGGATATAAGACTTTTAAATTGTTATGATTTCTCAAATGGTTAAGATGATTATATTTTTTTTGTATATACTACGTACGAGAAAGTAATTTTTTTTAAGTCGAAGGATTTTTAAAATAAGCTTGAATATTTCAACGAAATGGTTGCTTATAAAATATTGAATTTTTCTTGATACCATCATATTTTTAATAAATAATTTATTTCCAAACGTTTTTTCTATTATAATTTAGAAATTGAAAATTGAGAATTAGACATGAATGCAACAATTTAATTTGTATTTTTCAGATAATTAAATAATATAAATTGCATGAAAAAGATAATACATTATTCTAATGCGTGTTACTCAAGAATCACAGAAAGTTCATAAATCTGAAACTTCTTAATTTAAAATAGTTTTGATTTAGATAGATTAAATGCACGGTTTTTAAATTCTGAGGAGAGATAAAATCTTATTTTAAAATATAAAATTAATCATTAAGTATATCATGCAATTAGAATAGTACAAAAGGACTGATACTGTAATAGAAATTTAACTTAACTCTTTTTGTTATTTATCAGCAGGGTCTTGAGGAAATTTTCCTTCTCAAAGCAATTTCGTATTCAGATGATGAAACATTACAGAAAATTAAACAATTAAGAAAAAAAAGTAATTTAGAAATTAAAGCTTATTTTCATTCTATGTAATAATTTAAAGAATTAAAATTATTTAAATATATATTTAAATCAGATAATAAAAGAGTAATATTTTTACATATTGCATTTTTTTTAATCAATAATGTAGCAAATAATCAGAAATGTATATACAGTAAATCTCTTTATTCGCGGGGTATAAGTTACATAATTATGCCGCGAATACAGAATGGTAATTTATGTGGAATTATAGGGGATACGTCCCTAGGTGACAATATATATATATATATATATATATATATATATATATATATATATATATAATAAATTATTATTTCCTGTCTATTCATTTTTTTATTCATGTTTCCGGTGGATTATTGTATTCAATTGAGTCGTCCATTCTGTATTCGTATAATTTGCTCTAGTCTTTAATCTGCCTTCTTTGCGTCAGATTCAAACTAATCTTCGGAATAAGGTGAGAAAATTTTTATTTCTTAATCGTTAGTTCTTCCTTATTTCTTAGTCGTTAATTCTACAAATATGTTTTATTCATTGAGTAATAAGGTTGCTTTCATTCTGTTTGTTTACATTCTCAGAAACACCGATCGCTGCGAAGACGGTTGATGTCAAAGTCCTTGGCGATATCATTTAACATACTTTAGGCAAAGTTATAATAAGATCTATTTTACTTTTTTTTATTAGTACATGTGACGGCATTTACAAAGGATATTGGGTTGGATACCTATTGTAATCCTTTTATTAGTATGTATGCACTTATTAGGTCCGCGAATAAAGAAATTTTTAACCGCGAATAGAGGAATTGAGTAGCATTTTTTAAATCCGCGAATAGTGAAAACTCGAATGAAGGAAGCACGAATAAGGAGCTTTTACTGTATTAATTCGTTATTGCTAGTTACTTTGAAAAATATTCTGTAAAACTTGGGTGGCATGTAAATCTTATGAGTGTAATTTCATTTATTATTAGTACAAAGAATAAATAATGGATTATTAAAGATAAAAGATAAGTAAAACTGGATTAGAAAAACAGGTATGAAACATTGTATCATGATAAATTTTTATGATTATTCATCTGTTTTTTATTATTTATACAAAAATCCTTTTAACTGTAGTAATAATAACATGAATTTGATATCGCTGTTACTTGCTGTACATTAATGCAATTAATGAAGCAATGAAAATATAGAAAAATAAACTCAAGAGTATTTGTAACATGTTATTAAAATCGGTAAAAAACTTATATAGATGCAAAACTGATATCACTTTAAAGCTAGTTTTGTGAATTTTACAATGGAGGAAAGATGATCTTTGTTAATAATGCTCTAAAATTATAGATAAAAATGCTAAAATTTTGATTAATATTTAAGAGAGTATCAAATTAAAATTTTTATTGTAATAGTTTATTGAGTTTCTAACCATCAACTTAGCCTTCTAAGTTGATATGTAAAGATTTAACGATCTGCCTGGAAAAACTTTTTTCATACTTTTCATTCATGGATACACAATTTACTGATGATATGTCTGTTTTTTGTAAACATATTATCATAAAGTAAGATTTCATATTGGATCAACTTTTTAAATAGTGTCATAATATTAAAGAAGATCTGTGGTGAAGTAATAATTTTCCCTACTACTAATTTTTCTACTTTACTTTAAAATTTCCAAATTATTAAAAATTATTCCCAATTATTAAAAATTTCCAAATGATTTGTGAGAATTAGGAGTTTTAACTTCAAAATAGTATTTAGGAATTAATTTAATTTCTAAATCGTGCCAACATCCATAATGTATCATTTCTCATTTGCTGCAACATACAAATATCGCTTACAATCTATGCTCATGAATAACTTAGCAGATGACATCCGATCACATATTCTAGACTAGTATTCATAAAATTTCAAAAAAAGTTTTAACATTTTTTATTTTCAAATATACGGAGTATAGAGAAATATATTCAAATTTTTTATCAATTGCTAAAAAATTCGAATTCCCTACTTTTGACCAATCTTTGCTTTTTAGCCTTCTATGAGTCAGAAAAATACATTTTTGGAACGTGTCCTTCTGTATGTGACAAAAGATAACTCAAAAGCGCTTTGAGTTAGACGGTTGAAATTCGTTATACATCTTTACATTTGTAGATTTCTGTCAAATTTTCATTAAAATCTTCAGTTTTAGAAGAAATCAATTTTACGCTAATGTTAAGCAGGTCATTCTTTGGTGAACGCTTCTTAGGAGAAAGTTTTAGGCTTCTTTTCGTCAGAGAGCTTATCATTTTTGTTGTTATTCTCCTTTTTTATCGATAATTTTGAAAATCATTAATAATAAAAGTATGTATTTCAAATTCCATATAGCTTATATTATAAGCCTTCAAACGTACGATTTATTTCATTAACAAATTTACATTCTGTAAAGTTAGCTTTGTATGAAAAAACATCATGAGACTGAGAAAATAATTCAAACATATTAGAACCTTTTAATTAAAATATGGAACAAATAAACCATTTCTATTACTTATGCATTTATTTATATATTAAGATATATCGACTCTTAATTACATGAAATGACATTTAATAACATGAAATTTAAAGACCTATAGTGGTGCTTAATGACCTAAAGCAATAACTAAAAGCACAATTTTTTTGAAAAATTGGATTTTTTAAAAAACTATTTATGGTTTTTAGATGTATTGTTAATTATAAATTCTATGAATACGAAAAATTATTTGAAAATATAATACATTTTGAGAAATAGGAAACTGTAGTAAATTTTAATGAAATTTAACCAAAACGATTAACATTCTACTAAAAATTGTAAGGCAGCATTTCTATTTTTCTTTGCACACAAGTTATAGAAAACAATAATGAATGAAATGAGCAAAAATCTAAGAAACATTTTGAGATTCAAGAAAGTTATCCTTAAAAATATAAGTATATACTAATTTTTTTCATAAATCCTCAACTTAATTTTTCTAAAAACATCTATAAATGAAAAAGTATTTCATCAACAATAAAACTTTTGGTTCATTTCATTGCCATGTTACTTAAAATACACGCTGAAATGTTTATGTAAATACCTTTATAAGTATTTGAGATATCATGTTAATGGTGGAAAGTTTTTATGAAATTTAATGTTTTGAGAAAATGGAAGTTGAAGACAAATTTCAGCTAAAAAAAGTGGAATTTATGTAAAAATCTCCTGGATGATAGGTCACTACCTTCCTTTTCCTAGAAAAGATAAACTGATTTGGAAAGAGCAAAGTCTGAATCACAAGAAATAAGAATTAAAAAAAAAATTCGCCAATGTGATCGATAACCAATGTTTTTAACGTAGTCGGGTACCTTAATAACAAAAAATGTTACTTACTGACACATTTCTTTCCGTGGAATCCACAAACTGGCTCATCTGCAGGAGGGCCGTTACCTACCCACTCGATATCTGTAAGGAATTTCAGGTTCTGAAAAACATAAAAAAATATCCCACGTATAAGGTACTCGAAATATGGGAAGAATGTAGACATTTCCTTAAAACAGAAGTTATAACATCTCATATTGTAGGATATAAGCTGTATTTATCTCGATAAATTAAAAGACTCACAAAACTGTATTTATTGCAGCCTTCATAATTTCTTTTTATTTAGTTTTTTTCTATTAAAATATATTATCGTGTGTAAGTGAATTATTAAAGCATTGTCTTTCAACCATGAAATGTTTTATTAAATGCAAGGAAAATGTTTTTCATAAAAATGCCTATAGATGTAATATAAATAGGAGGACCGTTACCTACCCACTCGATATCTATAAGGAATTTCAGGTTCTGAAAAATATAAAAAAATATACCACATATAAAGAAAGTACTCGAAATATCGGAAGAATGTGGGTATTTCCTTAAAGCAGAAATTATAACATCTCATAGTGTAGGATAAGCTGTATTTATCTTGATGAATTAAAAGACTTTTACAAAACTGTATTTATTGCAACCTTTCATAACTTCTTTTTATTTAATTTTTCCATTAAAATATATTATCGTGTGTAAGTGAACTATGAAATGTTTTATTAAATGCATGATGGAAAATATATTTCATAAAAATGCATATAGATGTCATATAAATAGGAGGACCGTTACCTACCCACTCGATATCTGTAAGGAATTTCAGGTTCTGGAAAACCTAAAAAAGTATCCCATATTTAAGGTACCCGAAATATGGGAAGAATGTGGGTATTTCCTTAAAGCAGAAGTTATAACATCTCATATTGTAATATATAAGCTGTATTTATCTTGAAGAATTGAAAGACTTTCACAAAACTGCATTTATTGCAACCTGTCATAACTTCTTTTTAATTAATTTTTAAAAATTAAAATTAAGTAAAAAAAAGTTATGAAATGTTGTAATTTTTTTTGTGTGTAAGTGAATTTTTGAAGCATTGTCTTTTAACCATGAAATGTTTTATTAAATGCATGATGGAAAATATTTCTCATAAAAATGCATATAGATGCAATATAAATAGGAAAAAAATATTTAAAGAGATATTTAAACTGTCAAATAATGAGCAAAGTGCTTTTGCATTTAATTTTGAAAATCAATTTATGCAACGGCATGAATTTGAATAAGTTTAATAATAATTAAACGTGAAAGATTATCAAAAGCAATTACTTTTTGAAAAGTCAATATTTTAGCAAGTCTAGACGAATTTTAATCAACTGTTAAATTAAATAAGATAAATAACATTAACTATCAATCTATTTGAAGTAAACTTGAATGAGTTTAATATTAAGCTTGAATTTTAAACAAATTTCCAGTTTATTTCTTCAAACGCAATAATTTAAGAGAAAATAAAATGCTGAACAACGAATTATTTTATTAGATTAAAATCTCTGCAGACTTTTCTAATTCAAACTATCTAAGAATATTACAAAAAAATTTAACTATTCAGAATATATGGCTATTTAAAAATATATTTTTTGAGCTGAAAAATTTGCTGCATTTTATCAGTAAAAACTTGAGGATGATAAAAATTTATTGAAGCCAATTTTTTCTTTTTTTAAAAGCGGGTATTACTTTAAGACAATCAACAAAATGAATATTCACATTTTTTTACTACTAGAAGTTATTTCTCCTGATAATATACATTAAATAAAGCTTAAAAAACGTTCGAAAAATGCCCAATTTCAAGTCTTTTTATAGAATCATGATTATTCCAAAAATTAATTTAGATTTCAGATACTGGTGGCGATTGATGAGAATCTAATTGGAGATTGTCCAGCTAGCTTTAGAGACGCGATGGAAAAATCTGAATTAGAAATATTAGATTTTTATGTAGTTAAAAATATTATTAAGAGTTTGATGATTCAAAATATCGAGCCTTATGTATTATCTTAGTAAGTCCTACAGTTTCTTTCATCCCTAAATTAAATTAACATATGGATTTATTAATTATGAATGAATTTTTCTCTATCAGATCTAGAAAAGGGAAACATTTTTTTTCACCAGGTTCATCAGAGACCGCACAACAATTGAAAATGTGAAAGAGATTGGATATAAACTGATGGAAAAAAAATCCCAACACTAGGAAGGAGCTATGCTAGATAAACGAAATTTGTAGGCATGCTTATACATCTGAAAAATGACGTCGATTCGAATTTCGAGCTATACGCGTAAGTGTGGCGCTAGTAGCGTCACTATGAACCTGCAAATGAGGTTTGCTTTAAATAAGCGCTGTAAGGTTCGTGATCTTTATTTACAGTTGAGATTTGACGTAGTGGGTTAATGTTAGTCAAGGATGCCTCTGAGAAGACGAAGACGCCATTATCAACAGCTCACTGAGTTTGAACGAGGTCGTGTTGTAGGGCTACGAGAAGGTGGGTTTTCTTTCCGCGATATTGCTGAAAGACTTGGTAGAAATGTATCCACTGTGCATGAGTATTGGCGGCAGTAGTCAAGGGAAGGTACTGCCTCAAGAAGACCAGGTTCCGGGTGGCCACGTGGTACTATTGAGAGGGAAGACCGTCGTATTCGGCGTATGGCTGTGGCTAATCGTACTGCGTCTGCAGCTGAAATTCGAGCTGCAGTTGGCACCACAGTGACACAACGAACTGTTACAAATCGGTTACTTCAAGGACAGCTCCGAGCCAGACGCCCTGTACAGTGCATTCCACTGACTCCAAACCACTGCCGTTTGCGACATGAGTGGTGTCAAGCTAGAGCTCATTGGAGGACGGAGTTGGAGATCTGTCTGTTTTCTGATGAAAGCCGGTTCTGCCTTAGTCGCATTGATAGCCGTTTGTTGGTTAGAAGGAGGCCAGGTGAACGCCTGCTAGTGACCTGTCTGCGGCCTAGACACACAGGGTCTACTCCTGGAGTTATGGTTTGGGGAGCAATTTCGTATGACAGCAGAAGCACTCTCGTGGTTATCCCACACACCCTGACTGCAAATTTGTACGTCAGTCTAGTGATACAACCTGTTGTGCTGCCATTCATGAACAGCATTCAAGGGGGTGTTTTCGAACAGGATAACGCTCGCCTTCATACCGCTGTTGTAACCCAACATGCTCTACAGAGTGTTGACATGTTGCCTTGGCCTGCTATATCACCAGATCTTTCTCCAATCCAGCACGTATGGGACATCATTGGACGACAATTCCAGCGTCTTCCACAACCAGCGTTAACCGTCCCTGCATTGACCTCCCAAGTGCAACAGGCATGGAACTCTATCCCACAAACTGATATCCGACACCTGTACGACACAATGCATGCACGTTTGCATGCTTGCATTCAAAATTCTGGCGGTTACACCGGTTACTAATGTACCAACATTTCCCATTTGAAATGGCTCTTCTCGCCAATGGCTCTACATGTGATCTTGAAACTTTAATCAATTAAATATGTTACCTAGGCAAATGTATTCCGAAAATTTCATTACTGTATAATAATTTTTTCTTGGTGTTGGGATTTTTTTTCCATCAGTGTATTTGTTTTTGGTAATGAAAAAAAAAACATTCTGTTTTATTTTCCTCCTTTAAAATGTAAACTATTAGGATGTTCCATACGTTTCTTTCTTATTTTTAATATGAAATGAGCACTATTATGAATACTATTATTAGTAATGAACTCTATTTATTTATTTTGTCATATAAAAACCCTTTTATTCTATTTCTTTCTTCCATCTCTCAGGAAGCATCATTATGCCTTCTTTCCGAAATTGTGTTTTGAACAAGAAAAAATCCTCAAAGTGCGTTTTTATTTTGTTGAGGAATTTAAAGCGCTTATCGCGAAGAGAATTTTTTAAAGAAAGAAAGAAGTAATAATTAGATGGATCAAGATCTGGAGAGTATGTGGATGCGGTAAAACATCCCAATCAAACTGCAAGAGCTTCTCTCTTATGACTAATGTAATATCTTGTTTTATGTTGCCATGATGAAATTACAATGCCAAGTCGGTTCATTAATTATGGCATTTTTTTGTACTGAGAAGTCATACATAACACAAAATAGCTTTAAGGATATCTATATTTCCAATAATAACCTTCTCCTTTTAACTTCCCATGCACAACTTTGAGTCAAATTGTTTTCAATTTTCTTTTAACAATAATACTAGCAGGTTTGAGAGCTTTTAAAAACTGTATCCTTCACAGAAAAAGATATCTTTTACCTTTTTATTGCTAAATTTATTTTATTATTTAAAATATCAAATACATGATGAATGCATATTCCTGTTTCTATTTAAGCCAACAAAAAACTGAAATGACAAAAGCTCTCACTACAAATATTTTCAAGATATGATCGCCTTTTATCAACATTTATTTTCAAAAATGCCTTTAATGATTGTTAATATGCAAGATTCGCTTCGATATTGTTTACTAAATGTTGATCTGCATTGCCTTTGACATTTCTTGCATATATGAATGTTTTATTTTCAAATTCGAATCACTTTAGTGTTTAGCGAAACCGAAAGCTTATTAAACAGAGAAGTATGAATTGTTTTTGTACAAACTTCTGTCCCTTGGCGTGAATTTCGAAATGGCAGATAATAAACAGTATGAAAGTAAACAGCTATTTGAGTGAAAATTTTTGATTTGTTAACTAACTGAAGACGATTGAGAACAACTCAAAAATTATTTGGAGACAATAAAATATTCTGTGGTTCGTCTAGCCATTTGTTCAAAATATCATGGTGATGGTTTAAGGAGGAAAGAACAGAACAAATGAATTAAAGATTAAGATTTGCTATGAAAATTTGTATTCCCAAAAGAACAGAACTTGAGGTTTAGCCTTTATTTCAGGCTCGCAAAATGAAACATCAATAAAAGGAGAAATATAAAGTGTTTGTCTGTAATTACACTGGGATTCTATGTTAGTGTCTTCGATAATATATTCTTGTTTTTAAATGTATAGCGGAAAACACATATTTATCCACCTTAATTGAAAAGAATATTGTCTGCTGGCTTCCATATTCACAACAGCCGAAATTTAAATGCGAAGATAAAAAAATGGATAAAAGAATGAAAGTAATGTTTGTAATATTAAATTCTATTTGTCTTTTTTCTTTTACAGAATTTAATATTTAATGTAATAAGAGAAATCAGCTTAGGACGTAATATCATCTTCGTTTTGGATAAATAATTTTTTTCAAATATAATATTTAATATGGCAAAAAAATTAAAAAAATAAAATATTGGAATTTCCAAATGCGCAGAGTTGATAAAAACGTTTTATAGATACTAACAGATAAATATTAGAATTGAAATGGTTTGCGGATTTTATTTTAATCAATGAAATCAGTTCTTGCTCCTGTAATTCATGATTTAATATATGTTATTCTTTCATAATTTAATGTTATACCTATTTATACCAATTTCATTGACGAGTAATTAATTGATTTTCATGATACTTTTAATTTTACGACAGAAAAATTTGACCTTACTGCATAACATAAAGGAAAATATAATTAGATTTTAGGTGACAATCGAACTGATATTTCTCATGTGACTGAGGTTGCATTTAAATTGCCTCCCAGATTTCGGAAATATGATAATTCATTTTTAATCTACATTAAAGTACACCATTTAAATTATACTAAAATATCAAATTTTAATATTCGATAACCTTAAATAGTTCTTTATATTCTGAAAAAAACTTTCTTAATCAGCACAAACATCAGATATATAGATTGTGCAATAAATTTATGTAATTTCAAAAAAATAAATGCTCAAAAAATTTGTGGTTTGTTTGAATATTAAAAAAAAGCCTTTGGATTTTTCCCATTAAAAAGGATTCTAAAAATTATCGACAGATGGCGCTCAAAAGTAAAACGGAGTCTGTTTATGCAAATTATGATAATTATAAAACACAAGGCTGGAAATGGATCTGCCATTCGATGCCAACAGCATGCTATCGTTATAGGATCAAGAATTAGTGATTAAATTTTCCATTAAGAATGATTAATCTACAACTAAAGAATTGCCAAAGTTTCTCACTGTGAAAAGAATCACGGCGAATTCATCGAATTGGTTTATTTCCTTGAATGGGATATTGAATTTATTATGCCCTTTTAAGTAAACGGTTAGTTTGAAAGATTGTTCACGAAGTGGCAGACAATCGATCAGTGCGTCCAACATCAATCACTATTGTAAAAAGAGAATTGGGAAATTCTGTAAACAATATATCAACAGGTAGTAATCACGTACGTGAAGCTGGGAGAGTAACAGACATTCCAGAAATGTCATCACTATGCATCCTAAAGGGAATCTTGAAACTACATATGTACAAGGTAAGGCAGTTTTCAATTATTGCCAGCAGTTTCCGAAGAAAGACGGGCTTTTCCAATATGGGTGCTGTCACAAAATTAAACATGATCCACAATAGTTGGTGTACATTATATGGACAGATGAACTCTTTTTTCATTGCAAGGTGACGTCAATACGCAAAGCCATCGCATCTGGACGATTTCAGCCTCTTATGAATTTACGACCTAACTACTACATTCTAAACTTGTAATGGTTTCGTGCAGATTCCTGCTTTCTTCATTCTTGACCCTTTATTTTTTGAACAGTTTGTACTCAATCCGATAATAAAATCTGTTGCATCACTGCAGAATGGTACCTTACGCTATTGTGAATGCATATTGTGCCTATTTTACGGGCATTACCTGCTGTCACTTTCATGTTGGAGTGCTCAGCCTGTAATATAAATTTAGTTGGCCCTCACAATCACCAGTCCTTACTCCACCGGATTTTTGATTCTGATGATACCTAAATTGTCTCTACTTGGATTCTGGAGTTACTTTGGTGGAAATGAAAGATGCCACGAAATGGGTCGTCTGTGATGTCGATACTGATATGATTTCCTCACCTTTTATAGGCGTAATTATGTGTCTTCCTTGCTTAACACCTTGTGGTGGTGGTTATGTCGAACATTTTGGTTTTAATATAAAATGTATCGTGTAAGTTACTGTTCTTTATCATACATATTTGCATAAATTATTTCAGTTTGACTTGTAAGCATCCTCTATCTGTCAGTTTTTGAATCCTTTTTCATCATTTTTTCCTTAGTCATTTTTCGAAAATGCTCTCTAGACATATTCCTACAAACCACAATTTTTTTTGAGCATAACTTTTTTATTGTGAATTTTTTGAAGTTTCAGCGAATTTATGGTTTACCCTGTATTTGCATTTGCAGTTAATATCTTTGAAACCATTTCTTAGGATTTTTTAAAAATTAAAACAACGTCCACGTAGTATAAGTCAGGAAATGCTTAAGTGTGCCTACTATATTAATGATTGAAATTTGCTGACATGCACATTTACAACAGTTGCAAACTTTTACAACATTTTCAAAATTTCATCAGACTTCCTTCATTAGATACAAAAAGTTTTTCCGCTATAATTTTGTGGTTATTTGTTTCTAAATGTTATCACTTTTTAAATTTTTCATGATAGTGATATTTAAATTCACAAACTTAAACTCGATGGAAAAATTGTTGATATTTTATGCTTTTTCATTTGAACATAAAACACTTGAGAAGTATATGGATCTATTTCTGTAAAAAATAGAATTCAGCCACATTTTATTGATGTAGTGATATTAGTTATTTTATCATGTTTCAGTAAAGAAATCGCAAGCAATCATTTCTAAATAATAAGCAATTGTTCGCCAAATCGTAACAATATCCTTCTTACTGATCAAAATGTAATAATGCTAACATTTTAGCACAATGAAAGTTGAATTTCCATAGACGGAAAAAACAGTTATAAACATGCAATAAACATACAGTAGTTATTTCTAAACACGGAATAACTGCATACAATATGAGAAAAAAAATACCCACAGGGAGAGCAGATTTGTTTTCAGGAAGTTGGAACACTCCCACTGGATAGAGCCCATATTCTCCAGGATATTTGGGCACTTTTTGTCTGGATATGAGAGTGTAATTTCCTTCTGCGTCTCCGTTCTCATCCATGTACGTCATATAACCCATGGCACCTGTGAAATAGGAATGCAAATATCTACGAAGAAAATCTGAAAGAGCAAAGCTTATCTCTAATAAGAAGGCTTTAAAATACGATTTTGTTACTTGGTTTTGCTACTTTTGTTGCAATATACTGAGAAGTAGAAATTTAATTTAAGAAATAAAAAGGCTATTGTAGAATCATGAAGGAAATAAATATTTAAGTAAAGTTGAATGTTAATTTTTTTTGTTATAATACACTTTTGATTTTCAAAGATAATTGGAAATTTTCATTTATATATTCTTCAATCATAATTTTATACTCGCATTGTTTCCGGGTACTTTCTATTGCCAATTTTTCAGTTAAAAAGTAGCTTTCTAAATTTCAGTATATTAATAAGTGTTGAAATTTTTTTTTTCATTTTTAGCATTTTCACAATTTAGATTGATTTAGTTTGAGTTACATTAATGTTTCGTTTTAGAGAAACACTACGGTTTCTTTGGGTTGGACCTCTTAATTTTGAACCAAGACCAGATGAAGACGACGACTCCGGAGATGGTACCTCCCTCTCCAAGTTTCCATACCACACCATACCAGCTGTAGTACGTTTGGCCACGAGGGATATAACGTATATTAGACCAGCTTACAAGACGGGTTTTCAGTGTAATCGGATTTCGAGCTCCGCTGTTCTATAAACCGGATCTCCGGCTCTACCGTTGAGATCTTATCTTCAGTTCACTGTGGTCCATTCACGGTTTAGAATGATTAATACTTTGGAATCTGAAGTAGATATATTTCTCAAATTTTATATTATATCATGGAATGCATATAATATAATTAATTGATTAACTGAAATCCATCGAGAAGGAGTTTTGGAAAATGTAAAATTATTGTATTGCCATCGAGAACTTATGCCTGTACCATATTTCAGAACTCTTTTACAACAGGAAGTGAGTCAAAAATTTATTCTAAAATTTTCCATTTTTGAACCATTGAAGCAAGTTATTAAAAAATCGTATGAACAAATATAATAATAATGATGATGATAGTGCAATTATAATATAATTATAATAAATAAATCAATGTTCTGCAAATACAAAGCGGTAAAAATAATACTTTATATCGGGAACATACGCCTATTACGTTCTTCTACAGATCATTCGTCATGCAACAAAAGTTTCAAATTTTATCAAATCTCTTACCATTGTTCTAAGCGACGTAGATCGATTTTTGAATTATATAAATCACTTCCGTAACATTAGTGTTACAATTTCACCTCTAAATACCATTTTTTAACAATTCACAAAAAGTAGCCCTAGCTTTGCTTTAAAACTGGTTACAACTTAGTTCTTAGCGCTATTTATGAAAAGTTATTTGAATTACGAGTTGTAGGTAGGTCGTTAAAAGACGCCATGTAAATTGGATTTCAACTAAATTTTTAACTCTAGCCATTATTTCGAAAGTTATTTTAAATTATTTTAAAATAATAAAAAAATATGCTCGTCAATGATGTGAATTTTATCTTCATATAATTTTGATCTCTAATTTTATTAAATTATTAAAAATATTTTCAAGTATTTTTTCAAATACTTGACATACAAGCATTAAGACTATATTAAATAAATGCTTTTCGATGAATATTATTGCCGTTTTATAATCAAGAATGAAATTTAAAAATAAAGTAAGGATAGACTAAATAAATTTAACAATTTTTATGCTGCATTGTTCGGCTAGAGGTTCGAATCTATTTTTAATTATTTTTCAATCATTAAGGTAAATTATGTATGTGGAATAAAAGATTAATTATCAGACGTGTAATATTTTCTATTTTTCTAGAATGCAATGCCAGCAATTCGTTCTCGAATGCATGATTTATAGCCAGGATTAGGCATATTAAATTTAAATGCAAATACTAGATTTGAAATTGAAGGATTTATTACTCTAGTAGCACATTAAGAAGAGCATTTGTTAAGAAATTACCACAAAGAAATGAATGAAAATTATCTTTAATTTCGATGAAAATTTAATGACGAGATTGCCAGTTAATAGTAGCAAATGTGTGTGCCTGAAATATTTTTACAAAGTATTATTGTTCATTCTCATTGCATTATATTTACATTTGTAACATTTACTAACATGCTTGGAATAAGTTCAGTTATGTCTATCCTGCCATTTTGATATTACAGACATGAAATGTTTAATATATTAAGAAACAAGGTATAGATATGAAGTAGAACCATATATAAAATATAACTGCCATTGGCGACCAGCGTTTTACCATATATATGATATTAAATTTCACCTTGTGATTGAATAAGACCGAAAAACATGAATTTAATTGAATAAGCCAGCATATTGCAACAAAAGTATATAATGCACAAATATAAAACAGTATATAAATAAAAGCGGAAATCCTACATCTGAATCCATGTTCAAAGTTATGTCAGGTTAAAAATTAATTATTGGAAATTACACGTTGCATTAAAAAAATTCAATTTAAAATGTAAAGAAAATACTCTATTGAAATGAAGCTAATATAATTAAAAGAGTAATATTTTGAATTTGAAAATACTACAAAATATATTTTTATGGAATAATAATATTAGAAAATATGATGAATAATTTCTCAGTTCTAAATGATGATAAATCATAATGATTAAACTTCGTGATCGATTAAACTTTGACTCCCATTTCTTGATTTCTTTTTCAATGTTCTACTCGAGTGAGCTCTGTCTGTAGCAATTCCAATAATAATTTTTTGCTTCATTCAGCAACGAAGATTTGAATCGTTTACAGCGGTAAAAACATTTAATGAATCATTCTGAAATATTTGTATGGGTACTTTGTGTATATTTGAATTTGGAAATTCGGCAGTTTGTAGTAATTTTTTAACTCCTAATTGGGGACTTAAGGTTTGTGAGACCTCTAGCGATGGATTTTCTATAACCTCTATTCTATTTTTAGCTCAAGTGATGAATTAACCATGTAGCTTCCTGTTTCGTGACCTTCAATACACGTGCTTTTTTTTCATCCGGTTTAAGCAGATGCTTTAAAAAATAATTCAGTTATTTCTTTATGTGTTGTCTCTAAGACCGCTCCTCCCACTTAGTGTCCCAGTGATAAATAAGACTTAGCAAATGAAGCGAAAATTTAGGCGTCGACTATCATCTAATTTACTGATTTTATTATGAAGCAGCACTCCAGACACTTTTAAATGAAGCGGAAAGTGATTTTAGTAATAAGGATAACTGTATAGAAGGGGTTTTCGATGGAAGTTCGCTTCCACTGATTCCGATATGTACGTTCAAAAATCATTAATTTTTCTAGTCATAAAGTATTTTGAAAAATTCATAAAATATATTAATATATCAATAGAAATATATAGAGTTTACAGGTTGATTTTTAAACTGGTTCTGAACCTGCATGCTTAAAATGACTTAGAAAACCTCGCTGTGAAAGTCACGCAAACCGATAAAAAAGAGCCAATTTTACCATTGCCATTTTTATTTTTATTTTTTATATAATTGTTGAATTTTACATTACATATTTTTCTATATACCTTTATATATTAGAAAAATAAATGTGATTTATAAGTTATAAAGTAATATATTTTTTCAAGAATATTATTTATTGTAACATGCGATTTGAGAAGAAAATGTATGTTCCACTATGTTTACTTTTCCAATGATAGTATATTTAACAAAAATTTTTAAACATATCCTGATATCAAGAAAAATTTCTGTAAAATATATTGGGAGTTTTTCATATTAATATATTGATTAGAACAATATATTGATTGCAAATGAAATAAGGTTTCGTTGTCCGCCTCTCCCTAGTTAAGTCCTAAAATTTCACGGGGCCGCGGTGGCCTGGTGGTAAAGTCTATACTTCGGAACCAGAGGGTTTCAGGTTCGAAATTCGACTCCGTCGAAGAACCGTTGTGTGAGAGGGTCTCTTGCACGTTAAACCTGTCAGGCCAAACAAACATCTCTCGCTGGTGTGGTGTGGCGAGGGGGGGTGACAGTTCAGGTGTCGTCGTCGACATATGACAGTGGTTCAAAATGACGAGGTCCGTCCTAAAATAGCCCTAGTGTTCTTTACAACGTTAATATAACTAAACTAAACTAGACCTAACATTTCATCACCCTGTTTGAGGGGTAAAAATAAATTTACCTCTCTTAAACACCCATTAAAGATGACATTTAAAATTAGCAAGCTAAGAAGTAACAAGCAGATTGTTTTGAAAACATGTTTTGCAGCGTATTTATTTTACTTAATGCAGCTGTTAAGAAAGTCGTTCCGTGAATGAAACATCAATAAGCAACAACGGAAAAGTAAATATATCAGACAAATAAAAAACAGCAAGACAAAAAAAAAAGTCTTTACCTAAATGAATCGTGAATCGTTCTTTTGTATTTTGAAAAACTCACTTCTGGCTTTTAGAAAAATAACCTTTGATGTCTTTTGAGTCGTCACTAAGTATTGAGGACATTAAATTAGTGAACGTCGGTGAAATCTTTACTTATTCATTGACATTTAACTTTCGCCGCCTCAAGAAATTTACAAAAGAAGCGAAAAATAAAGGGATAAAAGGCTATTTTGTATTTAAAAAATTGTAAAAAGCTGTGTATTTAGATTTCTTTTGTTGTAAGACAATAGATTTCTCTCAAAAGTAAGCAAATACTATCACTCGGGCAATAAATTTTCAAAATATGCTGTGTCTTTTTTTCTGTAAGATAAACAAAATATAAAGCGTCTGTTCATATTGATTACTCAATCGTAACGAATTTTTAAAAAGGCGTTTTTGTTGTCAAAATCATTAAATTATTTATGTTATAAGTGATTGAAGATATCCAGTTATTAAACCGTAAACTTTTAAATAGATTGATGATCGAATTTCATGTGCAATTTAGCATAATTTCAATCATGAATTGTTTTTAGACAATGGACTATCGAATAAAAAATATTTAATCAGTTTTTGTATTGTCGTTCATGATAATTTAAAACTGATATTACTTATGACAATAAAATCAATCAAATTATAGTGTAATGCTTCAACAAGGTTGCTTACGAATTTTACAGCTGAAAGAGTAAAATGAAAGCAAACCTTTTTTTAAATATTTCTTCTGTGTTTAATGTTTTGGGCACTCAATAATTATTCCGCTGGTGTGATCTTCCCAAAACTTTGTATATATATAAAAAATTTTTGTATATATATATAAAAAAACTTTGTATATATATATAAAATTTCATGAAATAGTAACGACATTCCGCTGCGTATTCACGAGATAAAAATTCTGGAATTAAATTCTAAAAAAAAAAGGAAACATTTGATCGATAATTTGATTGTAATATAAATAGAGACACACATTCACAAGCCAGAAATTTGATGAAGCCTCAAGAATACAGGAATTTAATTACAATAACAGAAAGCTTTGGTACAAACTTTGTTAAAATTAATTTTAAAATACTTATAAAAATAAAAAAATATAAATTGTATGAACTTATGTAATTTAAAAAGGGAAATGTTTACTCTCTATGATGATATGTAAATAACTTTCATATTATATTAAATTTATTCAAGAAAAAACTTATTCAATTTTTTTATCATTTATATGTAAAAATGTACTAACTTTCAATCATTAAAGTAGTGTATTTAACATGGAAATGGGCGTCACCGTAGCATCGCTTCAATTTATGTACGTAATTTTCACCGTTTCTATCGAATTCTTGTTAGAGATAAATAAACATATAGGCTCATGTATTTTCTGTATTATATTTTCGATATCTATGTATTAAAAGAAATTTCTCTTATTACATATATTCGAATGGCGTCAGTCAATTGTAAATAAATCAGACCACTTCACCAAACTTTTTACATCAGCATTTAATTCAAAGCTTCGGTAATAAATAAAGCTAAAAAATATGATTAGAAAATTCACTGGATAAAGCTTACCATAAACATAATTCACTTAAAGAAAAAGAAATCAAGAAACGGGCCTTAATAAAATTTAATTGGAACTGAATATATAGACTGAACCACAGCTAGACGTCTGATTGCTGTCTTACAAATATAAATTGATGACCATATCTTCCGAACCTTTTCTTTCATAAAAATAAATTTTGTGTCACCTTTAAAATAAAAAAAATATACATTTTCAATGATATCACTTTCATTTTTGAACAATAAATTCTTTATTTTTTAATTATTGTTTCAAAGTAATATATAATTTGTAACAACTTTTAATGTTCTGAAATTCAAATGACCGTCAAGGAATTTAATGGCGTTTTTTTGCTAATGCTAAGATAAAGTTTAAAGTAATGAGCATTAATTTTAAAGTAATATATGCGCTTCCGGTTTTATTCTATACAATATATTTTTAATTTGAAAGTCTTATAATTTTCTTAGTTATTTAATTTAATTTAATTTTTTTACCCTTGCGACCGGTGGTTGGTGGGTTCTAATTAAAATGAGCCTTCTTGTGTAAAATTAATTTATTATTAAAACATATAAGGTTACGTTACACACAGACACAAACAGAGAGTGGACAAAAAACACGTCAACACATAACGATAACAGAGGCTTAACTGACTGTCTCTCTAAGCACTCGCCAGAGGGCGGCGTGTAATGAGTGAATCATAGTGTTGGGGGAAAAAGAGAGTGCTACACCCTATTAATTAAAATGTAATTTCTGAAGAAAATATAAAAATATAAGCATTCCACAATAATAGTCCCAAAAAAGCAGCAATCTTGTGAACAAAATGATCGCCAAAGTCAGCTAGTATAATATATTATTTTTGCTAATTTAATTTCATATAGTTTATGTTTGCTCTTGGAATGAATTTTACAGTTAAGATTATAAAAATTTGCATCCTAAGTTAAAATTTTTAATGCAAGGAATTCTCTCGGAAGTTGAAAAGTTACACTCCTGTAACAATCACTAAAGAGCTATAAAGATATATAAGAGAAGAGAAAAACTCTGATTGGATTTAAACATCAGCACTGTCATAATGTACACTTGCTTGTTAAAACCATTGGGATTAGATCGCAGCTTTATGCAAAATTAAGTCTTTGAAATGAGTTAGCTACTGAATAATGTATTGGTTGTTTACTTAAATGTTACCATTTAAGATATATAAATAGATTGTATTTTTGATGATTTTTTTTGTAAAAATGCCCTAAGTTAGT
Source organism: Argiope trifasciata (assembly GCA_026543055.1). Classification (NCBI taxonomy): domain Eukaryota; kingdom Metazoa; phylum Arthropoda; class Arachnida; order Araneae; family Araneidae; genus Argiope; species Argiope trifasciata. The sequence goes on along the minus strand of JAPMOQ010029029.1, from coordinate 143,004 downwards.
TATATATTTGATTATTTTTGCATAAAAAAGATTGTTAAAATTGACAGTTTAGTCACTAGTTTTTTAAATTGGAAAAAAGGATGGTTTTGGTTAATAAAGGTTTATGAAGCAAAAATATTTTAGTTTAGAGACTTAATAGTTTAAAAAATATATCACCAGGTTGCAGAATTAAAAAATAATCTATCCAATAATCTATTTCCACTCACGTTTTAAATATTGGGGTTCGATTGATAAATAACATGGTATTTGAAATTTTTTAAACATTATTTTAATTGAATAATATTAAAAATTAAATGAATATTATTAATCAATTTAATAGAAAGTGAAGATCAATCCTTTAATACTTGTAATTCCATTATTTTTATTATTTATAAAAATTAAATAGCTTAATATTGAGAGAAAAATTAAAAAAACGTGAAACTATATATAAGAGAAAATATCATGTTAATATTTAGAAACAACTATAGAATTTTTCTTAATAAATTGACTCCCTATTTCTCATTAAGAAACAATAGAAAATATTGAAAAAATATTATACCAAATTTTGACAAAAAAATATGCCTCAGATTTTAATTGATGATGTTTTTAGTAAGAAAAATCTACTGAAGGTTAGTTTTGAAAAAAGAAAACAGCTTTTGAAGATGTGAAAGGGCATTGAATTGTATACAAACACAAATATTAAAATTAATATATCGACCTCAAAAAGATTTAGAAAAAAACTTCAAAATGTTATATGAAGAAATTGCTAAACCATTAAGATTATTAAGTAAAAATTTAATTTTTTTTGTTAAAAAAAAACTTTGATATTTTAAATTTTCTCATCTACTTTAAAGAGTGAGTTTCTTAAAAAGATCCAACTAAATAAAAGTTCAGTTTAGCAAAAAGTGAGGATCACTTTTTAAAACTTGCAATTTAAGTAATTTTATCATTTATAAAAACTAAATAGTTTAATATTTATGATTTATAACTGATTTAGAAACAGAGAAGCAGTCTTTTAATTTTACACTTTATCTCTGTATTAAAAGGCAATTCAAAATGAATATAGCAATTGCAAACGGCTACAACTATTTCATGAAAAAGAATGTATTGATAAGATTAACACATAACGTAGATGGAACTTCAAAATTTCCCACTAACCAAGCAATTGAAGAACGCAAGGTACGCATTTGTAATGCGCTTGCGTCAGTGGCTGCAGACATGCTTCTGGCGTGAAATGGACGTCCTCCTAGGTATTGTCCGTGTGACCAAGGGAAGTCACATAGAACATCTATGATGAATGTACACAACATTTTGAAGTTCCATCTACATTATGTGTTAATATTATCGATAAATTCTTTTTAATGAAATAGTTATAGCCGTTTGTAATTGCTATACTCATTTTGAATTACTCTGTCTTTTTCGAATCTAGGGAGTATCACTTTTAATTTTATAAGTTTTCATCTTTAAAGACGAAAATACAGAAACTCAAATGAAGATATGTTTGATATGTCCTCTGGGAAAAATCTATTTTCAAATACAACAGATTTATTTCTTTAAAAAAAACTTCATATTGTATGTGATAAAATAAATAAAAAAAGAAATGAAGAAAAGAAATGAAGAACAATAATTTTCAGTCTCATTTTTTTAGATCTAATCAACAAAAGATTAAAGAGTTTGAAGATTTTTTTTTGATGAATTGATTCAAAGATACTCAGTTACAAAAGTTTATTTCAAACTTTAATCTGAAATAAATTGAAAACTAAGAGAGAAAAGAATAAAACTAATCTTGAGTCTGTAAATCCCAAATGGAACCCACCAAAATAATTGAAAACTCTTTTTATGCTGTTGTTTGGGGAATTGTGGAGAATGTACTCAAAAGAAGACGATACATATATGCTATAACACCACAAGTAGCTAACAAACTTTCTATAAAACCGGAGGTTTTCGCTCACAACTTTCACTTTTAGCTGTTAGTAGTCAAATAATGCTTTTTGAAGCTTTTTCAGTGAAATTCTATTGAATTCAACTAATGTTTACATGATGCATTCCTACTTTCTACTATATGAAGAATATAAAGAAACAAAGGATAAGTCAGCCAAATCTTTCTCGTATAGTCTTTAATAAATGTACTATCCCAGGTATCGGCAAACCCATTGAAACGGAAGAGCCAAAAGCAACAATTTACAAATTTTCCAGTTTTTAAAAAGCCCCTAAAATGTTTCAATTTAATGTTACAGTATTTGCATTTATATGTATAATTTTTGTTTTAAAATAAACTACTTTAAATGTGGAATAATCTTCATTTATATAAAAATATAAATACTGATAGTTACGTCAGTGGAGGCATTGACTTAGCATGCCTTTTGAACATTTGATTAAATCTGGCTTATAGCTTGTTGTTTTAAGTTTCAAGCACGACTCTAGATTTTTATTTCCCAGTTGACTTCTAAATATACTTTTTTATTATATTCATGTAGACCCAATTTTATCCAATTCTGTTAATGATTTTATTATATATACGTACATACGTTTAAAAGATAATTGGTTTCTAAATCGTATTCTTCTTGAAACAATAAGAAAAGTTGAGACATTAGGTGTTTAAAAATATATTTTCTTATTTCTTAAGAGTTTTAATAAAAAATTATTAATTTTAATCTGGAACTGGAGAGCCGCATGTTGCTGACAACTGTACAAAAACATCCTACGATGCACAAATGTGAATCTTTAGTAAGGCATGAATGCCTCCAACTGCAATTATGAACGATAGTTATAAAATATAAACATTTGATATCTTGAATCTAACATTTTTACTGAGTTTTTCATGAGATCTTTCGCCATTAATAAACAACTACTTGAAAATTGAAATTGCATTTTGAAAGTTTTTTTTCAGAACGATTGAAAGGAAAATTTGGAAAACATTTAAAGGAAATATAGCTGCAGTCATAGGATCTCATGCCAAATTGTATTAGTTTAAGTCGAGGGATTTTCTGCGTTATCACGTTTACAAGCATGCGAAATAACTGAAAAATACATGGCAAATTTTTGACAGATTTTATCTAAAATTAAATGAATATCTTCAATTTAGATGATAAATAATTTCACCAAATTTTAGCCATCTAGCTGTCTTATTTTTATAATTATAATGTTAACGTATACAACCATTATTATGTTATAAAGTTATTATATTCTTGTGTCTATTATTTCTATTATTTAACATTATTATAAATATTAACGACTTGCATGACAGACTTCTACATTTGAATTCTAAAATTCTAAATTTAAAATTTGGAGGGAGCCAAATTTCATTCGGCTAGTTCATCGCATTTTGAGATTGATTGCGTTTCTGACGGAGGGATTTAATTCCAAATTTTTTTTTTGGAGATCTAAGGAGACCTGATACCTGGAAATTCTATAAATTCCAGGATTTGAATTTTCTGATAACTACTACACATTTTTTTCATCGAAAAGAAAGAAAAAGTTATAATAATCATAGAAATTTGATACTAAATTTTGTTGAATCTCTGAGTTTCATACATCTTTAAATCCAATAAAAGCCTTTCAGGGATGAAGTTTGTTTGCAAATTTTCCTGTGGACACAATAAGTAAAAGAGAAAAATTGTCAGAGGAGCAGAATTTGGCAAAGATACTTTTACAAAAAATGCACATATGTAACATTTTATCAACAACGACAGTCTTATTATTTGGTTGTTTATGTTCAATATTGTAAAGTTAAATGAGTTATAAAGCGCAAAGCGTTTAGGTCTATTGCTTTGCATCTGTGTGAATGTGAAATTAATAACTTAAAGTTGTAACAAACTAAATTTTATTTTAATTTATGATACTTGCACCAAACATTTATAACCACTTAGATTATCTACCCACCCATTTGCCTATAAATATGATACCACAAAAATGCTTTAAACTAAAATTTGCTATTTTTACAATATACTATGTATTTTTGTACACCAAAAAATAGCTAAAAAATAAATTTTCCATTCATCAATTGAAAAAATTAGGTAAAGGTTTCAATTGCTTCATTTTCTTCCCTAAGTGAAGAAGTACAAAAATATCTTATTATTTGAAGCACGAGTTAAAATCTGGCGACTGCGAGATGTTTTAAAAATTATGAATCGCGTCTTACTGAAATAAGTTCTTCCAAATATGTATTTCATCATTCCACGTCCATCATACGGATCTTCCTTGTTGATGAGGCATTCATTCAGTGCTCTTGCGTATACGTACACAGCATCGTACAGATATGCTCCTTCGGCTGGGACCTGTAAAATAAGTAGATCAAACAAATATGTTAAATAGATAAATATTTATTTTTATATTTAGTATATTAGAATATATTATTATAGTATTTAATATATTAGCGTGTTAATATATTAGAGTAAATGTAATAAATTAGGGATTATGTATAATTACTAGATTAATCATATTTGCCATAGCAGATATGAAAAATAAGAGTTTTAACAAGAATTCCATAGTTATGAATGACATGTTTGTGAATAAGATAAGACTACCTGTTTTATTTTCATTCATTAATATTCGAATATATTGTGTGATGAATGATTTGGTGTGTTCGAATAATTGGGAAAGAATTTTGTAACAGTTGTCAATCACTCATTGTTGCCTTTTGGTATGGTCACGGAGGTTTGATAATAAGGTTTTGGTGCTGGAACCGGATGGTTTCAGGTTCGAGACCCTATTCTACCTTTAATATGCCGTATAAACGGGGTTGTGTTCGCTAAATCCTTTGGGGGATAAACGTCCTCCTGTTGGTGTGGTGTGGGCGCTTGGAGAGGGGTGTAAATACTCATGTGTCATCCTGGTCATCTGACCACCATTAGAAATTACCAGGCCAGTCTCGCAATAGCCCTAGTGTTGCTTTAAAAATGGGACGTTAATATAGCTAAACTAAACTAAACTAAATGGAAAAAAAAAACTTGTAGCCAAATGTCTACACTATGCATTTTAGGATTAAACGTTTTATACTACGGCAATGCATACTGTTAATTGTCTAAATAAATATTGTATTAACTCAGCCATGAAATAAAGCTCTATTTTCTTTGTTTAGTTAGTAGATCTTTTGTCCTATCGATTTCCTTACTAGATTTCATAACAGCGTATCCTGGCGAAACAGGTGGAGTTAACAAGTGACCTACATATTCACAGCAGACGAGCAACGAGACGCGAATGCCGCAATTAATCACGCTTTGTCGCGTTCGAATAACTCTCGAAGAAAAAGAACAAAATATATGTGTGCCGAACAGTCTCACTTTTTTCATGCCTCCGAAGCTGCTGACAGGGTTGGGGAAGTTGAAAGGCGGCAGCTGCATATACTTGTTCACTTTGGTGGCGAAATCTTCGAATCCAGTTGGGGGTGAAGCCACCACCCCAAGGTAGGATTGAAAAGCCTTTTTGGCATCTTCTTCGATTTCGTCTTTTAGCAAACCTGGAAGGAAAAAAAATTAATATTAATAAATCAACTAAATCATATAATAGCCTCTCCAAGCATTTTATTGTCTGAGTTTAAATATTTTCAAATCATGTTTCGGTACAATGTTTTTTATGATCTAATCAGGAAAGGGATATCTGAATTTTTTTAATGTGCTTACTAAATAAATAAATAAAATATATATGCATCATTGTAAAAGCCTTCGTCAATTAAAAATTAATGCGTCCTAAAGAGTTTTATAATACTTATTTTTCTTTTTTCTTTTCCTATTTTTTCTATATTTCTAATTTACTTAATTTTTTTGTTTTCAACTTTAAAACTTTTAAATTATTTTAATTTTAAAATGTTCATAATTAAAAAATGAAACATTTTAAATGTATATTTTTCAATAACGCTTATACATATATCCATCATTTACATCACAATAGATTATAAAATGTACAATCCACTTTGGAATAAATAATATGTAATGATATATGAGTGCAAACCTTAAAAATTATTAACGATGAAGATTAATGAGATGTTACTGTTGATTGAACCTAACTGTTAATTTAAATGTTAGATTTTTTTCTCTACTTGTTTAAAGAATAATGAAGTTCAAATTCCAAAATATCGCACATTTATTTTAGCCTATTTTAGTAAATCTCGCGATTGCAGTATGCAGTATTTAGTACATATACAAAGGTTCTCAATTCAAAAATTTCTTTAAAATTTTTCATTAGCCCTTCTTTGCATGATTGTTTCTTTTTGTTTGGGAAGTAAATCAGAGGGATATAATTCATGTTCTAGATTAAAGAAGAATACTTAAGAAAATTCCTAGAATAAATATATAATATAAAATAACTAGGAAATATCCATCATCAGGCAAATTTACAGGCTAAGATGTGTACAAATTCTTCACTGTCCCTATCTTCTAAATTTTTCCTCTCATTATCATTTTTATAGCAATCAAATAGAATAGTTAACAAATCTTCAAGGAGCCTCATGTTTCTTCCAACCTCAAAAGCACCGGAATTACAAGTTCAAACCCGCTATAATGATTGCGACATTTGATTTGACAGCTTCATTCCTTATTATGCAATAGTCGTGAAAAAAGGTGCCAGAAACAAACAATTTACAGAACGCCTGTTTTGAGTACAATTTTTTGTTCGCTAAATGTTATAATGGAAATTTCCCTCATCATATGAAGAAGGGTTAAATAAGCTTACTAAATTTTAAAAAAAATGTTTGTATTCTTGCAAAAGCATTAATCAAATAAGAATCAATGAATCTTAAAGTTTTAAGTATTTATAATTAAAAAAAATTAAATATTTTAAAATTTTATTATTCAGTGATATTCAGACACTTATACAATATTTAAATCAGAATGAAATATAAATATACAGCACGCGTTGAAGTAAAAAAAAATGAATAATAATAATATTTGAGAGAAGAACCTTAAAACTCATTATTGATAATGATGAATGCCATTATTGAATCCATTTAACTGCGACTATTAACTTTTTTTTATTGTTATCTGTTTAAAACATAATCAAATTCAAGTTTTAAAAAATCATATATTCATTTTCGCCCTGTTTTATTAAATTTTGTGAATATCTCTAACGTGCAATATGTAGCAAATATTGATGTAAGGGATATGTATCTATATGTAAGCATATGTAGATACATAGATACTATTCAATTTTTTTTTCTAAACCTTTCATTAAATTATGAACAATAAAATACTTGAAGGCAGTAAATGTTAATAAATGAAATGCATCGCATATTTCATAACAAATCATCAATATTCGTCCATATTTGAAGATAATTTACTGAACCATTTAATTTGGTGAGATTCCTTTACTTAATTTAAATAATAGGATAAACATTTTGATAGACAGTTGCTACAAATCAAAGAAGACACTAATTAAATCAAAAAGAAATATGTTTACTGTTGCTGAATCATCAGAAAATAAAAATCCTTCAACAACAATAACAAAATTGCTCATTTCTTCTGTTGAAACTCAATAATTTGTTTGAAGAATCTAATAATTGTAACTGATTAGATCAAATTAGATCTAAATAATATAAGACAGTTTGTTTACGACAAATTCCCAAATACTCAACTAAATTCGTCTTAATTGTATTACTTGAGACAACAATGTCATTCTCCATCTTGGAAATGTCACAATTAATAAGAATTAGTAATTAATCAATATTTTGAGAAACATTTCGTTTGTTATCCATAGCGTTTGAAAACAACGTTATTATCGCAGGATTTACACGGAATAAACAAAATTGATTAGTCAACCTTAATTGTTTTCCTAATCCTCAAGAAACATTATTAATTCCTTCATTATTTATTCCATAAACGCAATAAAAGTTTCATTTTGTAATGTTTCCATGTCGTTTGTAACATTTTTCGTTAATATTTTTAGATTTCTAACACACGTTTACACAGATATCGCTATTATTACTTATTATCAAATGGCAACAGTCAAATTGTAAACAAATAAGTGCATGGATTTCTGATTGCTTGGTAGAATGTTTTTTTTAATATTTTATTACATGTTTTGTTAAAGTTATATATGTTTTTATATTATCTTTCTATTCAATTTTCTCTTTTATAGATGGACTACTATATAATTAAAGTTTTTAAATCATGAAATTGCTACTGCATATAGCTTTTAATATATTTCATAATGGAATGCCATTTATGTAAGATATCCTCTTGTTAAATGGTTTGATTTCTCTAATCTCTCTAACTTTACACCTATTGGTGTTTGAGACGAGTAGATATGTTTTTTTATATTCTAATTACAGCTCTTAAGGTACAATTACGGTATTTTATTTTAGGCATCATACCTGCATTTGTGTAAATTGGGATGGTACAGATCATAAAATAAAATTTAAAAAATCTAACCCATTAACATGTGACAAGACACTAAAATTAATTTTTAGAACATTGGTTCTAATCTGAACTAATCGTTTGGAAACAATATTTTGCGAATTCTATGGCTGCACTGATACATTTGGTGGGAATTTCGAATATAAGTTTTTGGTAAAATTTATTTAAGCCTTACTCTTTTGTTTATATTATAAAATTATTATTTTGACAATCCTATGGCTGCACTGTGGCATTTGGTGGGCGTTTCGAATTTTGGTAAAAATTACCTAAGCCCTACTCTTTTGTTTCTATTATAAAATTATTGATATTTTGCAAATTCTATGGCTGTACTGAGACATTTGGTGGGAATTTCGATTACAAGTTTTTGGTAAAAATTATTTAAGCTCTACTCATTTGTTTCTATTATAAAATTACTGATCAATAAAAAGAATTTTATAATTGAAATTGGCCAAATGGGTGTCTAAATTAACTGAACTCATTTTGTCATAGTTACTGTAAGTAACTTAGCGATGATAGTTAAAGCCACTAACAGTCAATAATAATACGCAAAATCATATAACATTTCAATTAAGGTTGAAAAAGTGAATATACATGCCTTGGGGTCGTGAAATATACAAAACTTTCATTTTTAGATAATACTTTAAGAATATTTCGTGCAGAAAGAGCATTATAATGGTTAAAAACATCCATCCATGGTTTCCGATAAATGGATATTTATAACTTATAGAAGCCAAAAGTTTTAACATTTAATTTGTTCGTTTCTGAACTTGATTAATCTAAAATGCAATAAGAAAATTAAGGAAGGATATTTAATAAGCTACTTTTTAATCGAAATCACAGAATTCTACCATATTTTGGATGAGAAATTTCATATAAAAATCAAAACTAGGGAATAAAATTTTATTACACCAGCTTATTAGGAAAAAAACCAACGATTTCAAGATTTCAGTTTTATAAACATGAAATATATCAAGTTGAATAAAGGTGTTTAAAATCATGAAAATATAAAAATATAGAAAATACAAAACACATGCTTGTTTACAAAATAATTCATTTTTTTTTTAGATTATACCTTTTAAATACTTCATTGGATTCTGATTTTCGTATTGTTCGATGTCTACTCCCACGACGAAATATTCTCCTTTATCGAGAAGTCCTCGTTTTTGTAGACTCATCATCATTCCTAAATATTCGAAATTGTGACCCAAGATGACGTAGACTGAAAGAAAAAAAATTACAAAGTAAACAAAATTAAGTGCAAAAAAAAAAAAAGATACACATACTTCCATCAACTCAATACCGTGACGAATCTGTAATATTGCTTTCGTACACAGTTAGTTCTCTCATACGAAAGAAAGTTTTACGGATAGTTCTATTGGTTACTAATTAATGAACCCCGGACTTAGCGAACATTTGGCGATGAGTTTGGTGAATTTGGCGACAAAATGGATGATTGGACCTTCAAGATTTTTGTAGATGCGTCCACTAGGATGCGATTTAAGGAGAATTTTCAAGAACCTTTTCTGCCGTGTCACATAACTATTATAGGAAGTCAGACCGAGTTGGAAGCAGTAATTCTAGTTCAGGTCTAGTTAATAGTTGAACGCATTCTCCCTGAACGCTTCGAGCTACTTATCATTGTTGTGCTACTTGCTGTTTGCTAGAAGTGCTGTGGTTTATTGGTTATATACGCCTTGACTGTATTAAGTCGCCTGGACGTTTGGTTGCATTTGTGCTTTGTATTAATAAACATCGTCTTTTGTAACTGAGACTTGTTGACAGTGTCTCCTCACACCATTATTGACAAATTCGTTGACTCGACGGACTTGTAGAAATGATTTCTGTAACAATTTTTTTCGTATCTATTTTTCTAAAAGTGTATAATTTTAGTACTATAAATTATCATGGATATCGAGAAACTAAAACACACAACTATGGTTCTGCATTTCATATGGAAGCATTAAAAATGACTGAATACTATCAATTAGAGAAATGTTATATATGACGTAAGGAATAATCTATGTATATAAAAAATAAGAGAAACCAATGAGCTGATAGCTTATCCGTATAAATGCCTTCGCAGAAAATATAATTGTACAATTAAATTGGTAATATTTTAAAATTTAGAATGGTTTAAACTTTTTTAATGATGTTTTTGGAAGTTATCTCGAGAAACACTAAAATGTCGCTTAATTTCTGATTATTTAAAATTTTACATACAAAATGGAAGGTAGGTGCAAATTTTGCTTACAAAAGTATATTTGAACACATTTAGTAGTGTGAGTTTGGGATTTAATATAGCATATATATAAGAGCTTTCTTTTATTATCAGTTGGTAATTGATATAATTATATGGAAAATTGAAATCAAAAATACAAATTTACTTCGAAACAAAAGTTGTTAGATTTTCATGAATAAAACGTTTTTCGATCTCAAAAATTAATTGTTAATAGACATCTAATTGTACCATTAATGACAGAAGTAATTCTTGACACGAAATTCATCTTCAAAATAGGATAAGGTCGCGGTGACTTGGTGGTAAGGTCTGGGTTTCGGAACTGGAGATTTGCAATTTCGGCAGTTGAATCCACAGAAGAACCATCGAATAAGTGGGTCTGGTGTATGTTAAATCCGTCGGGGACAAACGTCCTCCCGTTGATGTGGTGTTGAAGTTTGGAGAGGAGGGTGTCATCCTTGTCATCTGACCACGGTTCAAGATTCCCAAAATAGTCTTAGTATTGCTTCAAAACGGGACGTAAATATCGCTAAATTAAACTAAAATAGGATAATGTATATTTTTGCCAGCGAAAATAATTTATCTGGCTATCATAAAAATCTTAGCAATAAAGTTGTTATCATTAATGTAGTTCATACGTTTCCTTGAGTTATTTTGAAAAATAACGAGAAGTGACATACATTTTTTCTTAGAGTTATGTAACGTTTCACAATTTAATTTATTAGGAAATAGAATTTGAGCATATATTTATTTTATTTTTGCATATATGGGAGAACATGACTATATCGATAAAAAGAAATAATTTATTACCTTTGATATGTGTTATTAATTGTACTAAATTATTTATTCTTAAATATACCTATCAAACCTTTTCTATTGCCAACTTTTTATGAAAAATCGGTGCTAAAATATTCAAGGAAAATCATTCTTTTAAATTTATGATATAAGTGCGAAAGCTTTTTATGTGGAAGTAATACTTCCATATTTCTCAAATAAATAATGATTATTCGATAAAGTCGTTACCTCTTTTTTTTAGAAGCATCAATCTTCTACTGTTAATGATGCAACGATTTTTCTTTCGAAACCTTAAACTAAACCATTTTCTCTTCACTACGTGTCACTTAATGAAAAATTAGGAAGTGGGAACGAAGGTTCCGTAAAACACTTCTAGATACTACTTTAATCAAATTATGGCTTGCAGGGGAAACGTACTATTTTAAGTGTTTCTTTTTCTTTCGGCCGTGATATGTCCTTTTTCTAATTTAGTGACTAAATTAAGATGGATTATCTCACAGTCTAACTTTTTTTTGTGTGTTTCAGATGGAATTAACTCGTTGGATGTTAGTTTAACTTGATTACTGTCTGAAAAATGTGAATAAGTTATAACATTTGTTTTTAAAATTCTTATTTGGAATTATGATTAAATGTTCCTTATGATTAAAAAAATATAGGAATTATGATTCCTAATGTAAATATTTAGGTAAAAAAATTATGTGTCAAAATAAATCAAATAATCGAACTTGTAAAGCAACTTGGGTAGGGAGAAATGTTTTTAGCAAGTTTAATTGATATATAAGATTTTTTTTATACAGCCTAGGTAAACATAAGTTTACAATGATTTGATTAGAAAATAAATTAAGGATAAAAATATTAGATATGTTAGACAGAATTTTTAAGAAACATTCTTACTTTTTTGCATACGAAGTATATATAGAAAATTTATTATAATCATCAGTGAATTTCCAGTTTAGTTATTAGACTTCTTCGAATAAGTAAATTTAAAAAATATTTCTGTCCTCTTGAAAATAAGATAATTCAAAATATAAATAATAAAAAAATTTGTGAAGTTTTTTTGAAAAAAATTTACCCCCTCATTTTTTTCGGATTTTTTAAATTTATTTGTTGTGATTTGATGGCAGAATATCTTTTTCGTGATTTGAGTGAATCTATTACGAGGAAATGAATTTAATTATAACATTTTTAATCCTGCCGCCTAGTAAATATATCCGTCATGGTAGGTATAAATCTATTACATCTGATTAGCTAGCTAAACGATTTTGGCGAGTATACTCGTCCTGGACAAAGTACAACATTTAATTTTATGATAAGTTCATTTGCTAGGAATTGAAAGTATCAACGATATGCAGTTTAAATTGCAATTTTAGTTAAAACTCAAACATTTTCGTACATTTCATGATGTTTAAAACATTTTGAGACCAAGTTGAAATTAAAAGAACAAATAAATTATTATTAGTTATTATAAGAAACAATTCCTGCATGTAATATGCACAGTTTTTCTTAAATGTATCGTTGTGTTGTATTAATCATCCAATTTTTTTCCGTTTCTTCCAACTCATATGTAAAAAATGCATATTGTTTTAAGTAATTAAATAAATGTGATTATTGAAATAAAAAATAAAAGTCACATTATCACAACATAATTTCATATTATACATACTCTGTGTTTGGCAAGTATACTTAACATTGTTATATTTTTGCGATGCACAACTTAGACAATCATTGTCCGTAGTGGTAAAAACAGTTAACAGGTTAGAACAGTTAACAGGTTTTTAACAGGTTTAATTTGATTAATGAATTAATATTAAAAAAACTGTACTAACATCAAGTGTCCTCCACTACAAGATTAAAAAATGCATTTGAACTCGAGTAAAGTATTTTACTAACAATTGAATATTTGAACAAGATATATAAATAAATACATGCAGAAAAAGCGTGAACTAATAATAGGAATTGAAAAATAGAAATGAAAATCTGCTATTTATTAGTACTATACATTTCAGTACAATGGTAACATTTCAGTCTCGTCAGCAGGTGAATAAATTAGTTGCAAGTAATATTACCTGAAAAAGTTTCTCTCTCTTTGGATTTGAAATTTCTAAGATATTTTCTAAGTTTGAAGATACTTTGACTTTTGGATGTCCCTTATGTTATCAAATTCTTTCAGAATTGGTTCAGTTAAATACGCTAAATTTGAAAACTATATCTAAAAATTATTTTGTATACGATGAAAATTTTATATTAAACCGCAAGTATGTCATTTTGTTTTGGTTCTTTTTATTTTTATTTATTAAAATGCTAAAATATCTTGATAGTATGGTTGATATTTGGAAGTGGATTGACTTCTCTAGATTAACAATCTTGCAATTTTTTCTTTTCGATCTCAAAAGGAAATGATTGTACTTTTTTTCGCAGAACTGTAGACAGAAAGTAAGATCTTAAATCAAATGGCTTGAAATCTTCTCTATTCGAATACAACCTCGTATACAATAGATAAACATAAACGGAAAAAATTTGAAAAATGGAAAATGCTTCAGAATATTAATTAAGTTCACAGTGAAAAATACGAGTTAAAACAAATATAATCGATTATGAAGTAAAATTAAAATCAGAATATAGCCTTATTCAGTATTCCAGAAAGAAAAAAAATACCATATTAGACTACTGCAGGCAAAGATACTCATTTTACTTAACTTCTATTGTAACACATTTATTTAAAATTTTGCAAGATATTCAACTATGAGAATTTAATCTCATTTTATATGCTGTATGATAAGAAAAGTTAAGAATGAAGTAATATGTTTACATCTTTTTCCTTACACTAAAATGACAGTATAAGTCTGTGAAAGTTGAAAAATGCTGTTTGATTATTTACAATATCTTTCATAAAACATCTATTTTCTGTTCTTATATTGTTTTGTAGTATATTAGAGAGTGATCAGGGTCTTCTTGTACACGGATAATTTAGACGTCCTCTTTCTGCACCTAACTTCATGAAATATCTCACATGTACCGTTGGAAGACAAGAATAAAAGATAAATACATAGAAATGGGAATATTTTTTTTCAATCAGTTACTTTTTTTTCTGTTACAGTAAAATTATTATGTAAAAATTTACATAAATCTAAAATGAAGAAAGTTGTTACATAAATGTTTATTATTTATATTTAAGATATTTTGACATGTGGTTCAAGAGTTAATACATAGCGAATTGCTGTTGTCCGTACAAATTGTTTGTAGAATGCTTGATATTCCCTTGCCATTATGCTCATTTTGTACATTACAAGCAGATTCTCTTTTGGACAAATGCAATGAATAGTAATTCTAGGTATGTTTAATTAGTAGACAATTATAAGATTCGAAGCTTTATTGATTATAAAAAAACTGCGGTAATAAAATCCGAATAGTTTTACCTGATAAAAACTTTATAGAGTTCCATCTTGATCTAACGTAACCAGTAAATGCATGGGTAGCTTTACGATTTTCTAGCCGGTGATAAAGTTCAAGAAAACATTGACTAAACGCAGACGCACTTTAAAGGGTTTTAAAAGAAATTCTTGATTCTTTTATAACCTATCCTTTAGGAACTACTTTAATTTTCTTTGGATCTTAAATAATATAAGAGTTACATAATGGGTTTCAAAGTATTTATGGTCAAAAGTAAGAAAATGAATCAGGACTTTGATTACGGTGCATTCATGATTCGGAGTTGAATCTGATGTTTTTTTTATATGAAGGTACTACATAAATCTACTTGATACAACTGATGCGTTTGGAGTTTTTATTCATCCAACGCAGAAGAAAGGAACACATATTTTCAACAATAGATACATATTAACATTTCAGATAAATCTCTTATAACAGAGTAAACTGTCTATCCAGCTTGTAAACTGAAATAGACCCAGCCATTAGCCAGCTTTTCATAAATATATGCATAATGTTTTTGGCAAGAGTGAGAAACGAGAGAAAAAGAAATTTGGGAAAAGAGAGTGAGTAAAGTAGAATCGAAGATCCTTGATTTCACATGGATTCTAATTTTTTTATCGGTCATTTTAAGAATTTAATAATTCTTAAAAAATTTATATACAAGATACTAAGTTTGCCATTTTCTTCTGTACTTATCCCCGTTCCCAAGGCCCATTGCTTTTACGGACATGGTAGTAAATGTATCATTTGACCCATTGTAAGACAATTCTTATCAGTGGAAATCGACTGGTGTGACCGAATTGCGCCAAAATTTTAATTATGTCAGGATAGACTATTAAAATTATTAAATCATGCCAATTTAGATAAAAATACATTTAATGACATTAAAGGACATGATTTACAAGGGGACAAAAACTATTTAGGACAGAAACATTTAACATATAAGAATTAAAATAATACTCGGGGATTACATCATGCTTTACGTTCGCTTCCAAGACATGGACTGATTGTTCATGGCAACGGTCGATAGAGAGCCGAGGAATCAGTTACGGTTACACTGGGAGTTTCTCTCAAATTGCCTGTAAAATGAACAGACATCAAAGAGAGTAGATAACCACAGATGAGGGGAAAGTGGGCAAAACGTATCAGACACAAGAAGGGTACGTTGCTTTGAGAATGGGGTTTAATAAGATAAGAAAAACGAGAATATGCTTCTTTATGCATATCAGAATAACCTGTTTTTTCAAACTTTTACGCATCATGGCCTTAACTATACTTGCGGAGATAGGTCATTTCTTAAAAGTATTCATTAATCGGCAAGTACAGAGTGGTGGTAAAGCAATGCACACATTCTGATAAAAGAGTTTTACGATCAATACGAGCTCTTTTTTGGTCAGCTGGAAATTCACTGAGATAGAAGGATTTTGTGGAACCTTACGTACAACTTTTATAGGGAAATTAATCGAACTATTAATATAGGGTTTCTAGCAATACGGTGTCACTAAATGGCAAATTTTAAGATTTTTTTTACGAGAAAAACCTTGGCCCTATATTGAAATAATAAATATATGATGCTTCATTTGGATCCGTTCAGTAAACACGGAGCTACAGTCTCTCTCAATTTAATTTTAACCAAACTGCAATACATTTTTTTTACTTTCTTGTAAACGTCGAATAGAAAAACTTTAGTAATCGTTAAAAAATTCAAATTCGAGATCCTGACGAATTTCCTCGTTTTGGATCTCTTTGTATTCGGAAAAAGATTTTTGGAAAATCTCTGTTTGCATGTCTCTGACAAAGATAATTCATAAACGTTTTGAGCTAGGTGGATGAAATTTGATTTACGACTTTTATTGCAAATATTAATTTTGTAAATGAAATTTTGTGTAAAATCCATTCTAGGTAAGTCTATCTGCCTGACTTTTTGAATATAAATTAACAAGATTGCTACAAAATGAAGAAAGCTAGCTAGAAAAAATTCGACACAACAATTAACACTCATACAATTTTAAACCAAATCCAACTGTGGGTTGACCATCTGTTGGTCTTTATTATCAGAAACACCCAAGCACTATAATTCCAAACGCAATGACTTAAATATGTCAAATGGAGTATGGGATTTTGTGACTATGAATGTAGTTTTGAATCAAATTTTTGTTTCAATCGGTCGGGAAAAACGCGTCTGAAACACAAAAACGATTTTCGGATCTTTTGCTAAGAATTACATGGAGGATTCAGAAAAATTGCTAAACTAGTAACAGTGATTAACGTTCAGTAACAATTGTATGCCAATGCAATGGTTGTTTTTGGGATAACACCTTTATGAAAGAGTATACGAGAAAAATTTGGGGAGATCCTCCTGGCTGGTTAATTTTGTTAGCACTCTGCCAACGTGCATGATATTTTCTATCACAGTTATTCTTTGAGAATCAAATCTAAGAAATTGTTAACATAGTTGTTCCCGTCTAAGTAGGAACATTCAATAGTAAAGAAATAATGCCCAAACAAACAAAAAAGAAAACCGTTTCATTTTGAATTTTAAAAGTGTCTAAGACAAATTCATTTAATTCATTTTCTTAATTTTATAACAATGAAATTATTATTAAATTGAAAATTTTGTGAAGTTGGAAGAACAAAATAAATAAACGTGCAATTAATTTCACAGTTGAATTGATTTATTGAAGTAGTTTTGTTAAAAAGGTTTACATTAAAAAAATGTATTCTCTTTCTCAAAAGATTTATAATCTTTTATGTAAACAGAGCATTACACAGAATCTGATAGAATTTTTAAAACATGTATGCATATAACGGAAGAATCTTATTTTAATTGAGAAGGAAAATTTATAACAAACTATTACCATAATTTTCAGAAATATTAAAATAAGGCCCTCGATTTTATCATTCTATTTTCTGCTCTCTAATATTTAGACACGAAGATGATTTTAAATATAATAAGCATCTTTCTTAATTTTATTCTTTTCAGAAATTTCTGATTTATTACGAACTTTAGAATCTTCTGCGTAGGATTTAATTATTTTGCTGTTTCAATACAATATAATAAATGTTGTGATAATAAATGTAAAAATCATGCATTCCTGTATGTTATGATTTTTTTTAATCTTAGAAATTAGTTTTCATGGACTCAGAATATATTTAAATTGAATTAAATGTTTGTAAATAATGAAATTTAATAAGGCAATTAAAAATCTACAGTACATAGATAATGATTTAGAATGCAAACAATTAAGCTTTTTTATTATTTTAAATTAAATATGATTGTGAGAATACTTTTTAAACTGAGAACCTTTGTTGATTTGCCTTTAGCAAATAATTTTGTAATGTTTTTAAACTTGTGAATCTTATAAAGTATTGATATGAATTTTTAATAATTTTTCTCTTTGCAGTAGGCCTTCGTATAATTGTAAGAAAAAGATATAGTTATACCTGTTGGATGGATGTTGGATAAATCATCCATCATTGCCTTGGGCGAAGAATTTAAAAAGGAAGCTTTAAAAAAGGACAAAAAATACTCGAGATTCTTGGCTGTAGCTCCACACACACACACGCACACGCACGCACGCACACACGCACGCACGCATACACGCACACACACACACACACACACACACACACACACACACACACAC
>JAPMOQ010029029.1:91279-124470 GCA_026543055.1 Argiope trifasciata | reverse complement strand
CACACACACACACACACACACACACACACACACACACACACGTATTTTAATATTAATTTGCGTATTTAGTATTTTAGTGTTTCTTTTATGTACTTTAAACATTTAAATTGCAATTGCACTTTTTAAATATACTATATTGCTAATAAATGAACAAATCCGCGCGAATTAACTTTGTTTGGTACGAAATAGATAAAAAGCCTTTGTAGCAAAATTTGAAATATTTTCTGGAAATTTTAATATTTACAAATAATAAAATTTTTATATTAATAAAAATTTAAAAATTTTGGTAAAAAAACAGCAGTGCGCGGACAAAAATATCAAAGTAGGTAATTTTCATAATATCTTCACACCGCAAATAGTTGATGAATTTCACTTTAGAATGTCCATATTATCCGATATTTTTAACAGATTTGCTTAGCATCTCAAGACCTTCATATTTCTACTTAATGTCAGGACTGGGATTGACGATTGTCTCATTGATTTGGAATGTTTTGAAACAGAATTAAAAATATCCTTTATATTTAAAATGAAACTTGGAATATGGGAAAAACATAAAACACAAGAACATTTTATTACATCATAACTTTTTTGTTCATAGAGAAAACTAAATCTTGATATTATTTATGTCGTTATTAATTGCGTCTTATGGCGATGACTCTCTACAATTTGTAAAATATTCAATAAAATAATTTTGAAATGTTTTCACTAAAAATACAAAATCTAACAAATAGCTTATTCATTAAATTTTCTCTTTAAAAAAAGGCACCATTTAAAATGAAATATTTTATTTTCAACTTTCTCAAGAACATTTGGACAAGATTTGTGTTGGGGAACCTCCTTTTTTAATTAAAAAGACCATGTTCTCTGTTCATTTCCATTAGCTCTGAGAACTTTTTAAAGTTAATCAGAATGTGAAATTTTCCACCCCAAGGAAAATTTTTAAATGAAGTTCGAAAATTCCCGTTTCACTTGAAGGACATTATACTATATTGAAAGTTTCTAGGAGTGACATTTTCTTTTATGTGAGTTCGAAGAATTTTAGGACGTCTGCATTTCTCCCTACTCTTTGTTTTATTCCTCTAAAATTAATGAATGCTCAGAGAATTTGAAACTATGACATTGAAGTTCATGTTTAAAAAGTCCATTTTTAGGAGAAACTTTTAAAGACTTTTAGGAATCTTTAACATGATTTTAAGGCATGCAAAGTAATAAATATTCGGTGAAACTTCATAATATTCTGTACAAAATATTGCAACAAATAATTAAAATAGAGTTAGGAGCAATGATTATTATTAAGAAATCATTATTTGATTATTTTACTTGTAAAAGTTAACAAGGATTTAAAAAAATATAATATATACAGTAATGATTATAAGGTTGTGCAACTTGTATGAATTATTTTGTTTTGTTTTGCTTGAAATATACCACTTATTAGAAGTTTTTACTAATCTGGAAATGGCCATATAGTAGTCTGAGCGGTCAATGAGAGTTTTTCCCTCATTTTTCATAATCCTTATGCTATTATTTTCTCATTATGCCATTTTCTAATAAATCTAATGTTATCGAATAACAATCGAATTTGCTGCACGTCAAACTTCATTCCACTAAACACACTGAACCTTTTTCAATATTTTTGTTTTAAGAATCTGTATCTTAGTTTTGAAAATATGTGAAACATAAGAATCTTCATAGGCACTAACATCTAAGCAATCGAATTTATAATTTGGATCTACTGCCGAAACTGCATGAACAAATCATTTTTCAAAATGAAATACTTTAGGTCAGATTATTCCACTGGTATTAATTTACGTGTTTATCTGAATGATTCATGTGTGTGTGATATGAATGATTTAGATGTGTTTATCTTATGACATCGAAACTGCAGCAGTTTTACCTTTCTTTAGTCTAGACACAGTAATAAAATAGATTAATTTACATATTTCTTCGAAATAATTCTATAATTTGACAACCTTTTTTGATGATACTAAAGAAACAGTGGGAAAGAACTAAGGATATGTGAGAAAAGAAAGAATCACTAGGAATTTTTCGTATCCCGATATTTTACGAAAAATCATCTGATGGAGGCTATTTTACAAAACTTATGATGGAAATTGACGCTTTATTACTCGAAAACTGCAGAAAAAAATGAAAAATAAATATGCCAACCAAAATGCTTCCAAGAGTAGACTTCTAGAAACTAAGAACACAAGTAGATAGCAAATTTTATAAATAACAAGAATAATGCTTAGAGATCACGGCTCACTCTACAAATTCGAACTCTGGGAAGAGAAACTATTGAATTTACTTTCAACATCTTGGGTTTATATAAGACTTTCAATAGAGCGTAAAGTCCCAAGGAATCCTACAGTAAGCTCTTTAGATGCTAATTCCTAAAAGAGATACAGTGAAAAATCTTACAATTTCTGAAACTTTCATTTTTGTTTCTGGAGTCGGCAAATTTATCGTCAAATATCCACCAAAGTTTGTTGAGTTTTAGTTCATTTTTTAGTCATTGCCTTAGCTTCGATTAAAAATCTGTAAATTTCCCATTTCAACTATAAGACTAAAGTGGTAGCCAAAAATATTGCCGATTAGTAAGAATTTCATAATCAGACCTTTCTTCAGTTTATGAATGCATATTTACAGTCATTTTTTTACGCAAGCGCTTTAATCAAGAAAAGTTTCTTTAGCTAAGAAAATAGGATTTGAAAAATTTTTACTGCAGATTTTTTTTTGATGGACATAATTTGAAAATGTATAATAAAGATAAATGAAGAAATAACGAAGGTTAAATAATTTAAAACTAATAATAATAATTAAAAATCAATGTTGAAAAAAAATATGTATTTTTTTTATTCAAAATCATTTTTTCCATTTTTTTCCTTTATAAATCAGTTTTTTTAAAAAGGAAAGGATTTTAAAACGTTTGTTATTTTATTATCATTTTATTAGGTTGGTGCGTATGAAATGTCGGATTCTTAAGTGATTGTATAAAACTGCATATCTTTCTTCAAAAGCTGTTTATTCAATCAAAGTATGCTCCATTCGCTTCAATACACTTCTCCCAACGAGATTTTAAAGCGTAGATGCCTGTCTTAAAAAAATTTTGGTCTTTAGAATTAATAAACTCTGATATCGAGTTTTTTAGACTGTCTTCATTTTCATAGTGTTTGCCCCTTAAAAACAGCTCTAAATGCTTGAAAAAATGAAAATCGGTCGGCGAGAGATCCGGTGAATAGGGTGGATGCTGCAAAACTTCATATTCCAGTTCGTTCCAGCTTATTTCGCTCTGTCAGTGCGTGCGGTACCCACTTGTCCATCTGCTTAACCTTGCCAATCTCAGAAAGGTGTCTCAATATCGTTGTATGGCCAACTTTCATCCTGATAGCAAGTTTCCTCGTGGATACGGCTGGATCCGCTTCCACTAGAGCCTTCAGGTCATCATTCTTCACAGACGTTTTGGGTCTTCCGCGCGGCTCATTTTGCAGTGAAAAATCGC
The DNA here is from genome assembly GCA_026543055.1 of Argiope trifasciata. Lineage (NCBI taxonomy): Eukaryota > Metazoa > Arthropoda > Arachnida > Araneae > Araneidae > Argiope > Argiope trifasciata. The sequence continues at coordinate 120,971 of JAPMOQ010029029.1, read as the reverse complement.
CAGTCCGAAATTTTTCGAACCAACGCTGCACTTTCCGATCGTTAACCGTATTCTCCCCAAACGCTTGGTTTATGTTGCGTGCAGCTTTTGCAGCACTATTACCAAGTTTGTACTCATATAAGAAAATGACGCGAATGTCGGCAGAATTCATATCGGCAATAAACTCAAAAGAAATAACAAAAGGGAAGACCTTCGAGAAAACCTATTTTGCTGAAATGAGTCTCTGGCAATGGACAATACGACTATGAATGAGGTTATGCCAAAGACAAAAGTATAACGAAAACAGGGAGACAAACGTCCGCATGTAAAGAGAATCCGACATTTCATACGCACCAACCTAATATATGATCGTTATTAAAATCCTGAAAATAAGCCTCTTTTAGTAGAATATGAAATTCCTAGCGTTGTATTCCAAAGGATGCATTATATTCTATCTATAACAGGAATGCGTTAAATTCTAACGCTGTCAGCTTCAAAAACTTTGTTTCCTTGAAAATGTTAAATATGAAGATTCTGCTGCAAATAATATTATCATTATCCTCCGAAAATGAATTAAACAGAGTTTAAAATATGAAGAAATCAATAATTTGATGTGAATGCTACACCTGGATGGTGATTGTACACAACTTGCCTTTGGAGCAATCAGTTGCAAAACCTGATAGCAGTAGAAATCAATTACACTGATCACATTGGATTAATTATATTAGTTATCGATTACGATTATAATATATGCAAACTTAGGGTTCACATAAAAATTGGTGAAAAATTTTAAACTATAAAATTTCGGTCTTCTAAAGTTTAGTAATAAACAAAATGGCAATACTTTGGCGCAGTCATACTTGCTTGTATCAGTTACAAATTGAAGCAATCAATTTACTAAGTCACACTGGATGAATTACACTGACTACCAATTGCGATAATAAAATTAAAGCTTGCATAAAAATTGTTTAAAAGATTTAATAAAACTTTATTCCGTTTTCTAAATTATATTATTTAAATAAAAGAGATACATTCTGTTTCAGAGCAGATACTGTTCCCCCGAGTTATAAAGATAATATTTTCTCTCGATTCGATATTTTGTTGCTTTATATTTTCATAAGGAAGGCAGTTGTAAGGATGAAAGGGGATGTAAGAGAATTTAACTAAGCGGTTTCTAACGAGCATAAGTTAAAAAGTATTCGAATATAGGAATTAAAGTGTACTTTCAATTTTTAGTTTCTCACCAACTATGGTTAACAAAAATTTTCTTAAGGAATGAAGTAAACAAACAACGATTTAATTAAAGTACAAATAATGTTTATTGTGATGACGTAATCATCCTTTGATGTTTCTACCCCTTTTGGATGACACATTTTGAAACAGAAATTCTCGTTACTTTCGTAATATTTAATATTCCATGGCTCAAATCCAAAATTATTCTATAAGAATATAATTAATTATATACACATACATATACCCGTGTCAATGACCAAACATCACATGCAAGGTTTGAAGAAATTGCCCACAATATAAAGTTATTTTTATTTATCCTTTAATTGATTTTTTTATAATGAATAAAATAATTGTTCTCTTTACTGATATGAAACCTGCAATTTGAATTGAATATGAAAATGAAAAACAATTTAATTTGATGTTGATAAGGAATATGTAAATTGTTTTTAATTTCTGTAAGCTGTTTTTACTGATTAAAGAATAAATAGCTTATATCCACGTTAATTAACTTAATGTCTTTAATGCCTTTCATAAATTTTTCAAGTGTGGCGATAAATAATTGGATTCGTGATTTAAGATGGAAATTTCAATTTATAATAAAAGATTTAAATTTTAAAAATAATTTTTTTTTCTTTTATGATTTTACACTAAAACTTTTTTCTTTCCGATTTGTTAAAAATGAGTAAAAACATCAATTCATATTGCCATTTAAGCATTCAATTAATTGTATTTTTCATTCACTGAAAGTACAAATAGAAAACAATAGAAGTAATGAATAGGATATTATTCAGTAAAATTAAATTACCAGACCCGTTATTTTAAGAAATAGTTTGAAAATTCATTTGGGATTTCATTTTAGTATGTATTGCACTTTTAAACAATTAATGGAGAAAGAATGGAGAAAGCAAGGCTTTTTGAACACTCATTCCCTTACACATTTAACATATAATAGATATTTTTACATTTCTTTTCACAGGTAAAAATTATTAATTAAAAATAATTGATTTTAAATAAAAGAACTGTTATTTTTTTGCTTTTGTGTTTTGGTGTTAAATATGAATGAGCACAAAGAAAAGCGACACCGAATAGCACAATAATTATGCTTTTTATATAGAGGGTAGTTTCGGCTTTCAATAATATTGAAAGTGAAGAATAAAAAACCTTTTTTGAATAGAAAGTTCTTGTAATAGACAGTTTTATGGAATCTGATGAAAATTAGTTATGTGCCAAAAATGGCGTTAAACCGATAAAAAGCTCATAATTTTTTTAAATAAAAAATAAAATTTACATAGATATCCAAGGAATATATATTCGAAAAAATGTTTTCTATGCGTGTGTACTAGATGCAAAAAAAGTTAAAGACAGCCAAAGAAAAAAAAAATTAAAAAATATCTGGAAAAAATAAAGGAGCAGGAATAAAAAGAAAAAATGGAGAAGGCCTAAGAGTATCATCAAAACATAATTAGTAGGTAACAAAATTTACCAAAAAAAGACAGTTTAAACATTTGAGACAGAAAAAAAAATTAAAATTTGAAGACAGTAAAAATAAAAGAAAAAATAAAAAATAAAGAAAGAAAGGAAAAAATAAGTAAAATTAATTTTAAAAATACAAATAAGCAGAAAAAGAAATATATACATTGACTCTGACTAGGGTAGAGCCCATGATCAGGACTTAAAGGTTAAGATAAAAAGTTCTTTTTGCATTCCTTTTCTTTTAAACATAAGATTTTGTCTACTTTCAACAGTGTCTGACATTCTCTATGGATACTTTGAAAGGCTGAGATGAAGATGGTTGACCTAATTTAAAGTTTGCTACTGTTTAAAAAGCATTAACACTTTAAGTACTAAGAGGAATGCAAAAATTGCTTTACCACAAGGTATAACCGACAAAGAGTCCTTTTTGTTTCTTTGTAGTAAAATAATATATGAAATCCAAAATAAATTATTACTGCACTTGGAGAATTTTGCTTTCATTGTGATACAGGAAACCCAAGATAATCCAATTTATTATTTGATAATATTTGGGAAAATTTGGGTTGTGTTCTCTTTTTTGCCACATCATCTTGTTCTTCTCTAATAGGATATTATTCAGTAAAAGAAATGATATTTACAGGTATTGTTATGGATGCTATATGGGAAGCAGAAATTTAGCGATAAAAATGGAAGGCTTCGTAAATACAGGAATTATGCAATTATCATTTATATGAATCGTATACTTTAGATTTTTCTTACAAATTTCACTTGAGTGGCTATAATTACATCTATTAACCAGCCACATGGAATGTAATTGGTCATGCCTATCGACATTTTTTTTGGCCATTATATTCCAAAATGTGACATAAAGACAAATGTGATGTTGATAACATTCCTAAATTCATTTCTCTAGATTGTTGCATTAAAAACATTATTCTCACTAACACACAATATATAGATTAATAAAAAAATCTCTTATCGAAATATTTGAATAAGATCAATATTTTTGGGAGGAAATTTCCTGTCAGAATTTAGCAATTTTGATTCATATTTTGATACTTCCGAAATTTCCCCAAAATACATATTCGCAAAATAAGAATGTGTCTTGATTCCAATTTTTTTTGCTTTTAGTGGAAGAGAAAATTATAATCAGAAGCAAATTATAGCCACATTATTCGATTTAATTTATTGTAAAGGAATAATGGTATCAAAATTAAATAAGATTTGAATAAATATGAGATCATTTTACTCCAAATGTTTTGGAACTTTTAATTGAAGATAAAATATGTAGCTTTACTTTTTATATTTCTATATATTTTTTTATTATCATGACAAGCTTAATAAATCATGACATTTACGGAAATGAAAACAATAAACACAATTATTAAGGGAAGGATAAGTGAAATTAAAACATCTGCTAATTAAAAGAATCAATGCATATGAAACAAGACATTTAAAATATAATTAGGATTGAGCAAATGTGGTTTCCATGATTAAAAATTGATAAAAAGATGCTAATTAAATTAAGATAATGCTTTCCCTTGCAGTTTTCTGCTGAAATTCCTTAGCAACAGCTTACATCGGGTGTTTACGTTTGATTTTTATTACAATTAAATGAAAATTCCTTGAAGAATCTTTATTTTTTTCGTTGCATATTAATGAAATAATTAAGAAACATTTTCATCAGTTTTAAAAATTTTCGAACCTGAAGACAAATAATTAATGCTTCCAAAAATAAAAAAGAAACCTAAAAATAAAGTTTAAAAAATTTAATTTAATTGAATTTGGGATTTGATGATTAAATCTTCCATCATGGTTAGGCAAAGAAATCACAATGAAATTACTGTTAATTAACAATGGAAAATTTAATTACAAAACTAGAAAGCAACAAATAGGAGATTTAAAGATAATAAAGTGCTATAATATAGCATAGTAGCTAATTTTAAAGTAATATAAGGAATTCTAAGGAGCAAATAAAATATAATGCTGTTTACCATTGTACATGAGCAAAATTATATGTATGAATATTTGAAATAGAAACCAATTACACAAATTTTATGAAAATGAAGAATTTTTACTTTTTTGAAAATAATTATGTTTAAATGCAAAGAACAGTAAAACGGTATATGAAAAATTCTTTTTGAATGTTCTTTTCTTTGTATTATCAAAAACAATAAAGTTATTTTAAGTGTATTTTGGAGTTTCTAGAATAATATAATGGGTATTCTGCATAATTATTTGCAAATACACTGTCGGAAAAAAAATCCCAACACTAGGAAGGAGCTGTGCTAGATAAACGAAATTTGGTAGGCGTGTTTATACATCTGAAGATGACGTCGATTCAAATTTCGAGCTACGCGCGTAAGTGTGGCGCTAGTAGTGACACTATGAACATGCAAATGAGGTTTGCTTTAAATAAGCGCTGTAAGGTTCGTGATCGTTGTTTACAGTTGAGATTTAACGTAGTGGGTTAATGTTGATCAAGGATGCCTCTGAGAAGACGAAGAAGCCATTATCAACAACTCACTGAGTTTGAACGAGGTCGTGTTGTAGGGCTACGAGAAGGTGGGTTTTCTTTCCGCGATATTGCTGAAAGACTTGGCAGGAACGCATCCACTGTGCATGAGTATTAGCGGCAGTGGTCAAGGGAAGGTACTGCCTCAAGAAGACCAGGTTCCGGGCGGCCACGTGGTACTACTGAGAGGGAAGACCGTCGTATTCGGCGTATGGCTGTGGCTAATCGTACTGCGTCTGCAGCTGAAATTCGAGCTGCAGTTGGCACCACAGTGACACAACGAACTGTTACAAATCGGTTACTTCAAGGATAGTTCCGAGCCAGACGCCCTGTACAGTGCATTCCACTGACTCCAAACCACTGCCGTTTGCGACGTGAGTGGTGTCAAGCTAGAGCTCATTGGAGGACGGAGTGGAGATCTGTTGTTTTCTGATGAAAGCCGGTTCTGTCTTGGCAGCAGTGATAGCCGTTTGTTGGTTAGAAGGAGGTTGTTTATATGAATGTCTATGATTTATTTTATATAAATTTGTATGCTTTTTCTTATCACTTGATAGAAAAAAAGCTACACTCTTTCGAGTATAGTTCGAGAATAATATAAGGAATGCTCATATCCTTCTTTCCTTTGAAAACTTTTTAGCTGTACTCATTAAACATAGCTGTACTCATTAAACATGCAATATTCATGCAATGCAGTAGCATGCAATAGTCATTAACTCAACATCGGTTATAACATTTGATCGTCTTTTGCTAACAAGACGCAATAGGGATGGGGTTTCATAGGACAATTAAGGTATATCTTGAAAATTTAAGCAGATAAATAAAAACTTATCTCGTTACTAGTGCAATAGTTGTACCAGTCCACAAGTAAGGATAAAAGGAATTTCTGGCATAGCAATGTTAGTAAGCAAATCAATAGAGGAAACACATGTGTATACCATGAGATTAAGGAATCTGACTACGTTCGATAGAATTTTTTTGAAAAATTGAATATTAAATTATTTATGGTTTTTAGGTGTATTGTCAGTTATAAACACTATAAATACAAAAAGAATTATTTAAAAATATAATATATTTTGTGAACTAGGAAAATTTGCAGTAAATTCTAATGAAATTGAATCAAAACGTTTAACACTCTATACAAAATGGTAATGCAGAAATCCTTTATTTCTTTGTACTCAAGTTATAGAATATGAAGACGAATGAAATGAACCAAAATCTAAGAAAACTCTTGAGAACCAAAGAAATTATGGGTAAAAATATACATATATATGCGTTTTTTCCACAAATTCACTGCTAAATTTTTCTAAAACACACGCTGAAATTATTATATAAATACCTCGATTAGTTTTTGGATATCATGCTAAGTGTGGAGAAATTTTATGAAAATTAAAGTTTAGAGAAAATTGAAGTCAAAGACAAACTTTATCTGAAAAAATATGTGACTCTGGATGATAAGTTGCGTCTTCCTTTTTTTTTTATAGAAAAGATGAACTGTTTTGGAAAGAGGAAAGTCTGAACTACAAGAAATAACAATAATAAAACAAATTCGCCAATGTGGTCAATAATCACTGTTTTTAACGTAGTCGGATACCTTAGATTTATTTCAGATTTATTGGCATTTGCACTTTTATACCTATTGGACAATACTTACAATACAATTGGACAATACTTGATTGGACAATACTTACTCCTGCTCTCTTGATATGACTGCTCCACCAGCTTGTCGAACGGATTCTCGCCGTAGCCATGGTGGTATATATAGGACCACGTTCCCAAAAACTTGATTTGGATTCCGACATCATCGAGGGCACTGACGATGGTTCTGGATATTTCCTTGAAGGTGCTGTCTGGATCTGTGGAGTAGAGGAAGGACACTTTCATCCAGCCGAAAGTGAGTAGGAGAGATGCGACGGATCGAGAGATGAGTGTGTTGGACGGCCTCGTGCGGGCAAAAGTGGGAAACAGCTTGACATCGGACACTTCAGGGTTGGCGCAGAACTGGAATATAGAAAGAAAAAGGAAAAGTTAATAATCAGGGGAAATAAATATTTCTTGTTTGTAAAAAGAAAACGAATTAATCGACTCAAAACGGTTAGAAATTGGATAAATCTTCTAAAAATCAATTATTAAGGACAAATGAATTATATTATTAGATGACAAATGAATTTGCAGCTACTGATATTTTTTCATTTATTAAATTTCAGTTAGAATAATTGTAATTGTAATTACAATTATGATATTTGGATTGCTCAAAGAAAAAAATGAGCTTTTGGTTATAATGACTGCAGCTATATCAGCGCCACTGAAAATAGATATAAAAGGCCGTAGAGGGTGTGCATTGCATACGGCGTTCAGTAGTGAAAGCTTTTCTTATTAGAAGAAATTGATAAAGTAAAGTCGTGCAATTCAAGGATGCGTCCAAATCGGAAATCGCATGTATGTGCGTTTCTGATTCTTCGATTGCCGTGGATCACTCTTAATTGATTTTCTGTCCCAAGGAAACACCATCAATTCAACACAATACTGCAGTACTCTGAGGAACCTTGCGAACACCTATGATTTTCACAAGTATGGAGCACTAAAGACATTATTACAAGGGCCACGTTTTTATTTTCACGATGAGGTGAGAGAATATTTAAAGGACTATCTCTATAAATTGTTTTGAAGTAACGATATTTGTAAACAGCAAATTTTTCAAGCATGAAAGCTTGACCAACTTATGAAGAAAGCATTATAAATATCATAATGTATTTACACTTATATATTATATGCAAATTGTGAAATGTTTTACAAGACCGATTGTTTTGCTTAGAATATTCAAAGTCGGAAGGTAGTTATTATTTGCCACAAAGTCCGCTAAGAAAGGGATAAAATTTAATTATAATTAAAAATTAAGTGAAAAAACTGATTGAAGATTACTCTGAGTAACCATGGAACATATTAATACACAAAAACAAATTTTTCTCTCCTTGAAAATTGAAAATTAAATTCATTTTCAATGATATTTTTTTCACTTGTGTGATTTTATTTGAAAATGTAATGAAATTTTCAAATTATTTGTAAAAATATTGTATACTATTATTTTTCATTATTTTTGTGATTGTGTTTATACATACGCGAATAAAAATAATGAAAGATAATATAAAGGTAACCCAATAGATGATAAAAAATACAGCACTGACATATTCAAAACTAGAATTAATATTCTCTTTCAAGTTTTTTTACAGATACATTCATGTATATATAGATATATCGATATATATATGCATAAATGACATATAATGAAATAAATCCATTTTTTGGCATAAGAAATATAAAGAAAGAAAACGACTATTACTCCCAAGTTCCTTCATCACTAAGGATAACCTGAAGGATCGCCAACCATTCTCAGTGTCGGAAGTAAAACTAAGCAATTGTTGAAAAAGTCTGCATTCCCTAAAGCTTTATTGACAAAGCTTCCCAAAGAAAATTATTGCTTTTGGTTGTAGTTTTTATCGCATACCTATGTCTTTATTATATATATAAACATACATGCAAAAGAATCATGCAATCAAAAGCAAAAATATCAAGGTGAATATACATTAACTAAAAAACGTGTATAGTAAAAAATAATAAAAAAAACTTATATTCAACGGGAGAAAAGAAGAAAAGTGCCAAGGGGGAAAGATGTACGATTAAAAAGGAAACAAAGAATTACACATATTAGAAGATATATTCTTTTTATTGTTTTTTTCTCTTTTAGTGATGTACATTTTCTTTTCCTTTATTGATATAATATCTTTTTTTGTGTCTTAAATTGATTTCCATTATCAGTTTTCTTCTATGTCATTTCAGAAGCAGATAGCATTTCTTCATTTTATGTTTCGAGACGGCTCTTTTTTATATAGTTGTCTGTTGAATATTTGTCTTGCTATACATTTCTTCTGCATTGGTTATTGATTTGTTGCATACACACAAGCACACACATATACATACGCGTGCACACCTATGCATACATATACGCTCTGAGACAGACACGCATACACACTCATGCTCACAGACAAGCACATGGAGATACAATACACCAAATAAAATTCCCAGTGAAAGTTATATACATATAAATTATTAATATATATTAGTTAGTATAATATATTATTAGCACTGTAAACAATATTTCCCCTATCAGAAGGTGGTATATAAAGCGAGGGAAAGTTTTTTTACTTTTTAAAAAGAAAGTTAAAGCCCTTTTTTTTTCGGCACTTCTGCTTTTCCGCTCTGCTTGTAAATATGTCGATCTCTACACAAGGGAGAGAGTTTAAAATAAACTTTAAAATAAAAAGACTTATTCAATGTCTTCGAATCTGCCATAAGTTTCGATAATTTTAAAATTTTTATACATATATACATTGCTTAAATTGGTAATGGTATTCTTTTTTGATTTATTGTTTTTTTTTCCATTTCAGTAAAAAATGGCGTATCTCTTGGGCCTTAATTTCTGGGGATTTTTGGGTTACAAGGGGTCAATACTTTTGGACTACACACACACACACACACACACACACACACACACACACACACACACACACACACACACACACACACACACACACACACACACACACACACGCACGCACACGCACACGCACACACACACGCACACGCACACGCACACGCACACACACACACACTTAAAAAAAGTCGGATAATTAGTTTTTGCATATCCTTATTTCTTTCCTATCAACAATAAGCTTAATTTGAATCTGTATTTTCTATACAGTTTTTTGTAAATATTTATAGTATGGTGATAAATAATTAGATTTGTTACTCCAGGCAAAATTCCCATATTTTTTATTGATAATTTTAATTTTTAACAAAAATATGAACATAAGTAAAATATTGTTTTTCTCCCTTATGTAAAAAAAAAATCCAACTGAGAGTTTTTTAAAATAAAATTATTAAAGATGATTCTAACATTATTTTGTTTCAATTTTAAACTTTCACATAATTTTATTTTCATGCACAGAAAATAAAATTTGATGATAATGGAATGAAAGCAATGGATTTGATGTAAACAGAGAAAATTTTCAATAGGTGTATCGCGAGGAATAATTAGAAAACATATTTTGAAATTGATTTTAGTGCAAATTGTACTTTAAAGCAGGTAGTATGAAACAAGACTTTTTGAAAGAATGTATCTTATTTCCCAGAGTGGTAAACTTTTTAAAAACATCAATATCGATTGTTCCATAATTTGTCAGCATAAATATATCAGATGCAACTCATTATTATTTTTTGGAAGTACTTAAATAAGAACATTTTAAAGCTTTAAATTTTTAGGAGCATATGAAATAATTGATATATTATTATGCTTTTATGCATACTATAAAATAGTTTTTAAAATAAAACATTTTTTTGAAGCAAAATTAACTAATGTCTTTTTCATTTCTTTTTCAAAAATGGCTTTTTGAATAGTATTAATATTGTACACATTACTTATATTTACTCTAATATGAGCAAGGCAATGGTAATTGTTTTTGATGCTAAAAATGGAAATAACAATGGTTTTATTTTTTAAATATTTGCTTATTTCAGTTTGATTTGGATAGATTGCTTTGGCGATGAAATGTCAAATATTCTTTTTAAAAAAGTTTGTTCCCAAAAGAAAATATATCACAAAATGAATTATAAGTTGAAGGCGGTTGAATTTTTTAAAGAGGTTAAGCTCTACATAAAAAGAATTTTTTAAAAAGTTTTTGATGGAATTTTAATGTATACGTAGGGCAGAAAATTATTTCAATTTTGTACGGCGACGTCCATAAGTTTACAAAATTAGGAAATGCAACCTATTTGTTATGCGAGTACCAAATTACTTTCTAATATTCTTTGAAATACATCTTTTGTGGTGATTCCGTACAGCAAGATAAGCACGATATCAAATGTAGAAAAAAAGTTAACAAATTTCTTCAACATTATGCCATGGCAGCGGTGACTTGGTGGTAAGGTTTCGGCTTCAGGGATAAGGGATTTGAAGTCTGAGACCCGATTCTACAGAAAAAAGTGTAAGCGGGTATTGGGGAAGTTTAATACATCAGGACGAAACGTTCTTCATCTGGTGTGGTGTGGAAATTTGGAGTGGGGTCTAGCAGATGTCCTCGTTGTCTGATAGTAGTTCAAAATAACGGGGTCCGTCCCAATATAGCCCTTGTGTTGCTTTACAAAAACATCGAGTTATTGTAACTAAACCAACCAGTATTGATACTTGAAGTTTTATGGATGCAAATTCAATCATTGTAGTTGAGTTCTCAGGAATTTTATGAATTTTTTTAAAAAAAAGCAAGCAAAGTTCTGTTAACAGTTTCGCACAGTTTTGGACCAAATGTTTGTATGTTTCTCGAAAAAATATCTAACTATTATGATATATTATTGAACAGGGTCAAGATAAAATATACGACCAATTTCCTAGATTAGCAACCAAATTCTTCCTGAATACTACGAAATAAGATAATCATAAGAGTTTTCATAGGAAATATATTCAAGAGAAAAGCATATTTTAATAATTTAGCAATGATGTATTCATTATAGGTGTAAATATGATATCAGTTGGTTAACTGGTTCCAGCCTGTCCATTTAAAAGTATATAAATGAGATGCACAATGCCTTCGAATAGCTTATCACAAACATTTGCAGACAAAACTAAACTTGGACAATGCTACTAAATGTCCTTGCATTAAAATGAATTTACATGGATACGTCATTCAATTGCGGTACTTTATTATATTATCATCTTTCATAAAATCAAATATATGACTGTACAATAACTATTCAATCACAAATTTAGCCTAAATAGTGAAATAAGCAAATGCATTTAAATGGTCTCTACTATCATTTTCTAATTTCCCAAACTAATACATATTGTTCAGAACTTTAATCGGAACAATTATTGGAGAATTTTACTATGTTTTAATAACTTTTATTAATTGTTTTGAAATGGTCAACATTTTGAAATGACGATATTTATAAAATAGCATATTAGATGTAAATAGTGACATTCGACATTCACAAACAAAAGACAATTATTCAATATTCATTGCGAATTATGTCTCTTAACCTCGAGATATATTTAGCTTTTACTTGCTTTTTGTCTAATGGACACATAATAAGAAAGAGAAAATAAAATTTTTGAATCGGTTTTTAATAAAAAATGAATCGCTATAGGGAATCATAAACAGATAAAACCTTGGAGTAGTATATTACTAACTCAACACTATGCGCTCTAAATACTAACTTCGAACATCTAACCAGTAATCTGCACTTTCCGGATTCGAGCCCTGGTTCATGCATGGCTATTCTTCTCCTTCTGTTCTATCTGCAAGATATATGAAAGACCCCCACCCGCAATAAAAAGGAGTTGTTAAAGAGATGTGTGAGTGTCATCTTCATATGAGCGAGAAGTCAGACCTGCTTTCGGGTGCTCAGGGGCCTTTACCCTCAGAAGCTGCTACATAAACTCGGCTTTAATCACTGACTTCATCAGTGGACTTGCACAAGCGCCATAAGTAACAATAACAACAACTAACTTCAGAGCATTACTATATGGAGCCCATTGTTTTACATTTTAAAAGCAAACGATATATTTTTCACTAAAAACAATTTAATATCTATAAATATTTTTCTATAATTTTTTGGAAACCGAAAAATGTTTAGAAATACTTTGTAATTATTATTTTCTTCGAATTAGTCTAAATTTTCATTTGCCATTGATTTTAAGTACTTCTTTTGGTCCTGCTATCACTATCATATAATTAAAATCAAATTTTAAAAACAAATTCATTTTAAATTATTATCTTGCCATGATGTTTTGAACTACAGAAATGAATCATATTTATTTTTTCAAAAGAATGAGTATTGACTTATTTTTTAATTGCACAACGTTTTTGCTGAAGAAATCAAGAAATTACACTTTCAGTTTCAACGAAGAACATCTTATACAATCGATTTTTTCTAGATACTGAAATATATTTTTTTGTTACAGAATACAGAATCTGATTAGAAATCTCTAAACATCCATTTACATGAACGACATTTTAAATCAAACTGTCATCCAAAATAAACTCTTTCCTTAACTTTAAAGAATTGATTAGATACTTATTTTAAGTATTCTTTTCATTAAAGATAATAGTTTGAGAAGGGCAAAATAGTTAAGTCTTTAAAAGAGTTCTCGACTGAATGCTATTTGTTGCAAAACTTGGACGTTAAAATTATCTTAATCCGATTCTATCAGATTATAATGATAAAGGATTAAACTGTAAGTGTTTTTAGAATAATTAAGAAGGCATAAGAATCCCAAGAAGGGTTATCATCTTTATTTCATTATAAAAATTAAGTAAAATATTTAGATAATCGCTTACGGTCTTTTATTACCCCATACATTTTGTTAATATTTAAATAAAATTCTTCGTTAATAAAAGAAACTGTTTGGAAGCGTGTATATAGTGTATTCGACCTATTCAATTCTATAGTTTTTACAGGAAGCGAAGAGAAATCTGGACAAATCTTAACATTTTATAAGAAATGAATTAACAAAATATAACAACTAATAATGAGTAGCCTTTTGATAATAAATATTTTTAATTTGTTTCAAAGTGGCTGCCTTTTACAGTGGTACAGAGGCACAAACGTCTATTGAAATTTTTAGCATCGTGCCACAAGTGTAAAACATTTAATCTATTTCATTTCCGCCGAAACCATAGCTTTAGCGAGCCCCAACTTTTATGTCGTTTAGTGCACGTCCTTGACCCAAAAATGGATCCTACTCTGTAATCATAATATTGAGATTTGGTGAATATTGTGCCTATTTTCCAGATGATACCACTTCAGGAAACTGCACCTTGCAGCATGTTCTTGTATTTTTAACCTTGTGAGTTAGTACAGAGTCTTTTTAAAATGACCACCTTACATTGCCAAAGTGCGTTTTGGCCCACTGAAATACAGCAGTTTCTAGAATGTCCCGTTGGTACACTTTTTGACTTATTTTAACACCCTTATCTCCAAAAACGAGAAATGTTTTGCCGCTTGCGCAATTTCTGTCCCAGACCATAACCGACTTTGAGTTTTGTGATATTTAACGATTGGTGAAATACTTCGAGCATCTAAAGAACTAGATATACTGTAGTTCTAAGAGTTATGAGCTTTCAGACGTCAAAGAGCTTCACCTTAGAGCAAAGAAATCTCTCTCAGCACTGACTTGCAGCCCGTCTCAAAAGTCTTCAGCGTCTTTGGAGCCTTACCAGTTTGTTTTCTTCAGTGAGAAGCAGAACTTTTGGGATCTTGTAAGGCTTTAGTACATGCTCTGTTTTTGCCATTCGTTACACTTATGAATCCTTTATTCCCAGTTCAAAAGCGATTTTTCTCATCGAATCCCTCGAAATTCATTGAACTCGCTTCATGATAATCTTACGGCTATTGAAAGTGTGCACTATACGTTTTTGTTCATTTCCCGGACTTTTGTTATCATTACGATGTACTTTGAAACAATAAATTACGTCAAATACTGTTTTCTGAGGTATATTAAGCAAACTTCATGCATTAAATACATGATACATTATAACTATGTACATTTACGTGATACATTATAAAATATGTTATACTTGAAGAAGTAGAAAAAAAAAGAAAGTGAACAACTATTAAAAAATTAATTAACTTCTATAACATAATAAACTTGTCCAAGTTTTTTTTGTTGCATCCTGCATTTTCTTTGGTTTTTCAGAATAAGAATAAATTAAATAAGCGATTTTTGACATAAGCCCTCAAACCTTGTTGAATTAATTAATGTCAAAGAAATTGAAAGATAATCTTTATTCATAATTAACATATGTGTTTTTTCTGTATGCATGTTTGTATTGGCATTCTGCAGTCAAAACGTTTTAACCT
Organism: Argiope trifasciata; assembly: GCA_026543055.1. Classification (NCBI taxonomy): domain Eukaryota; kingdom Metazoa; phylum Arthropoda; class Arachnida; order Araneae; family Araneidae; genus Argiope; species Argiope trifasciata. The sequence continues at coordinate 105,862 of JAPMOQ010029029.1, read as the reverse complement.
AGAGCTATCAAACGTGATGCATGTATGAAAATAAATTTTATATTCTGATTAAAAATTGAATAGAAGTTATTCTTTTTTCCTCAATAATTTTCAAAAATAGTATAATGCCAAAATAATCTTTTTTACATCATCTTAAAATAAAAAAATCTTTTCAAGAATTTCTATTATTAACCCTAAGATTATTTTTCGAGTTTTAATACCTGCACGATAGCAAGTATAATAAATTTTGTGTACATTATATTTGCATGAAAAACAATTAACTTTTAGAAAAATGACAAAATATGCAAAAAGTTAATCAGGCCATCAAAAATTAACCGAAAAAGTTAATTGACATTATAAACTTAACCCCAAAAAAAGCTTCTGTATGAAATGCAGATAATATGAAATAAGATGTCTTCTGGAAACATAAATACAAAAAAAGATTACTATGATTTGTAAAATAGCTGAAATATTAACGCAATATTCTGAATTATTTAAGGGAAACGTTAATATATTTAAAATATTTACTTTAATCGAAGCCCAATAACTAATTTCTATATCATTGGAACATCAAAAAAGTTAAATCGTACTAAGTAATCTTATACAACTAGTAAAAAAACAATCTAAAGGAAATAAAGAAATATATTTTATTAAGTACGAGTCAATAAATTTCTGATGAATTTTAAGAATTTCAGTTAGTTATATAACCATCGGTCCAATGAGTCATATTTAATAAAAAATGCTTCAGACTTTAATAAACAAAAATTTTCATTTTTTTCCTACTGCATTTGACTTTAGTTATGAAAATCTAACTATCACTATTTTATAAAAACTTATAATATATCCCTCCATTAAGTATATTATAGAAAATATCGGTAATAAGAGCCACAAGATTCCCTAAATCGGATTCTCTTAAAATACTGAAATCATTGGTTGTCCAACAATAACGATATTCCTCATGACTTGGTCAGATATGGCCGCAGCAGACTGAAAAATCTGTGTTAAGAATATCTTATTTAAAAATTAATGTTTAGAATATCTTATTGAAAATTCTTATAGAATCGATGGAATTTATAAAACTCAACCATCATAATTTTTTCAGCAAATGTATTAACAGAAAAAAAATATCATTTGCTTTCACTTAAATCGTTTTAAAAGCGAAATTGAAAACTACATCGCACCTTTAAGAATAAAAAAATAAAAAAAATATTATGTTATGAAAATAAGACTTCAGTATGATCCGATTTTATTATCTGCACTCAAACTTAAAAAATGTTTGGTTGCGGGGGAAAAAGGAATTTGCTGAAGTAGTTTGCAGTTTCAAATTATTCTTCAAATTATAAAATATATGGCAAAAAATAGCCAATGATAGAACAATGTGTAGAACCTTGTAAGGCCTTTGAAATAATATGAGTTATACGATTATTAAAATTCAAAGTTAAAAACATTTTGTTGAAGAAACTATAGTCATCAAAATATTTAATTGAGAATTTTACGTACCATTAATCGTGGGAAATTGAATGGCCACCAAAGAGTATTAGTTTCTGATAAATCTATATATTTTTTTTTCTGTATTGATGTTTGCTAATTTGAGAGTTTCAGAATTATTTTCTATCGCTATAAAAAATAATCATTATATTTTTCATGTCTTGGATAGTATTAATAAAAAAAGGAAATTTTTAGATCATTGAAATAAATATCACATAATCAATTAAAATATCTGAACGATAAAGAAAATTAAATTACTTTAAAAACAGTTTCGGCTTAGAATTATTATGAAATTAAGCTTTGATTGGCAGAAACTAATTTGTGCTCAATCATTGTAGCATTAGTATTTAAAAGATGGGCTGAAACTATATCAGAAATAAAGCCTTATAAATGTTTACGTCTAAATTGAAATTATAAGTTATTCTAATGAATTATTCAATGTAAAAAGTTCACAAAATTCTTATACTTACCAAATGTAATTTTAATATTCCCCGATAAACAATTGAGGACGAAAATTTATACAAGATATATTTAAAATTAAATCCAGAATTCTAAATAAAGGAAATTCAGTTTTCTTTAATAAAACAGTTTTAAAATCAAAATAGAATTCATTGAATTGTTGCCACTAATTGTTTCAACGAAAATATTTATTAAAAACTAATATCTTAAAGAAAGCAAACGACATAGAAATGAAACTTAAACAAGTTATTGAAGAAATAAGTAAATTGAACATTCTTTCGTACAAACAAAAAATCGTTTGTTATTTGTATTTTTATGTTATTATTTGTCAATATAAAAATAAAATTTTTTCATTTATTCAAATAAAAAAAACTGAACACGTATGTTTTTTTTAACGTGTAAAAAAAGAAAAAGAAATGTGACAGTAATTTTTGATGTCACTCATGCAAAAAAAAAAAAAACTATACCAGATCCATTTTAATAAAAACTGCAATTAGAACAGCGAAAACTAATAAAATGTATAGATGATGAATCCTTACCGTAGCACTTGACTTTTGGATTGATATGAATGAATGCTACCAAAAATGGTATATATTCTGTCCGTTACAAAATAGCCATCAGCTACTCATGCCCTAGCTTTTCGCGTAGGAGGAATGACTCATCGTATTGGAGATGATAACGTTATTACAGCCTGTTTGTTTATGTGGTAGTATCTCTTCTATGCTTTTGAGGGTTCTTGCCCTTAAGGATTTCGGAGATGATAACACGGGGAAAATATGTCTATGTAGGAATATGTATTCCCTTGAATATTTGCATTTTTATTAGAATTGTGATTCTAAAGTAACAGCTTCAAATGCTTTATTTTTAAATGTATTTTTAAGCTCATTAAGTCGATTGACATGAGACATATTAATTTCATTTTAGTGATCCAGTACAATTTGAAAATCGGGCAATTTATTAGGATATCATGGTTTGTTTTAATTTCTGTATCAAATGGTAAAACTGTTTTTAAAAATATTTTTATATGACAAAATTTAGTTAAAAAAATCTTGATATTGTATGCTTTGAGGCCAATTAAAAAGCAAATTTTATGGCCAATATAAAACAGTAAAGTCGATTAAATGCCTGTGCATAGTGAATAAATGTTTAAGTAGTCTTTTAGGCATCCTAGAATCATTGCTAAAACTTACAAGGAATGTCACATACCAACAATATCTACAATCATATGATGGGCCCATTTTATCCACATTTTGTAAAACCAATTTCAAATTCCAATTCCAAATTTAAACCTCGGACTCTTAATTCGGTTTCAAAATTGAGACCTCGGAGTTTTGAAGGATAAAATGTGATACAGGCTAATAAATATGGGGTATCGTTGGTGAAATCAAATTAGTTGCCTAGACATTCTAAAATATAAAATTTCTCTCGATTTTTAAAATCAAACACTTAAACACATTTCTTACCCCATTTTATCGCTTCAAACTATTCCTTTTTATAGCTATTATTTTTATTTCACGTACTTTTCTGTTTCTTAGAATAAATATTTACATATTTTGTCAAGTGAAATTACTGTTCAAACGATTTTAAATATGAGAGTTTTATACGATAATATGAATTTAAATCTTAAATTTATTCATAAATGCTATTATTTTTGAGCTTTTATTTCTTATTGATTAATAATGTATGAAATAATCCGTTTTCCAATGCTTACGTTTATTTATTTAAATGTATATTCGTCGCAACATTTTGAAATATTAAATATTACAGCTGAATTAAATGTGTCATTTAACGTAACGTTTAGTTTAGTTTCAAATATACGTTTATTAGGAATCCTTTTAACAGATATGATAAAATTATTCAAATATTGAAAGGAGCCATCAAAGCATTATTCTTCAAGAGAATATTATCAATTTATGAAAGAAATTGTTTTTACACATTGACAGAAAAAACTGGCGAGATTCAGTGTATTACATTAGATTTCCAATTCACACATTTTCAAAATTATTGCAGACGATTTATGAGCAAAATATATCAGATTGAAAATTTAAATTCTTAAAGCTGTTGCTTATCGTCAGAGTTAAAAAGTGAAATGCTGTATGAATATATTCGAAAAATGAAAAGAAAAGAACAAAATTATTTTCGAAAATGGCAAATGGACTGGAATGAACAAATTAATCATTTTTACTGACTTATAAAGAAGATGTTGACGCATTTGTTTAAAGAAACAGCTTCAGAGATGGAATATTTCGAAATTCTAATCGATAGAACTCTAAATGTTATATTGTTCTGATTTTCATTTCTGAATTTCAGATTTTTTTTTCAGTTTTTCCAGACTTTACTGAAATATATATTTACTTGTTGGATATATTGAAATTCATTATTTTACATATTTTGAACATACATTTTTCATTTTGCGTACCATGGTGTTTCTTCAGAATTAAAGGAAATAACGAAGAAAATATATATGAAAGATTTTTTTTATCATATTATTTTTGGAACGTTTTAAGTGGCTTGATTTCAGTGTTCATGTTTAATCTTTCTTGATAATTATTTTTGTATCTATTTATTTTTTGAAAAATCCAAAAGAATATAGCATTTTTTTCTAAATTTAAAAAATATCTCCAATAACATAAGAAATATAATATTGGCTTTTACCTTATGTTGATTTTTAAATTAATTCTTACATTTAAGATATTACTTCTTTAAAAATAGTTTATGAAATGATAAATAAATTTTTTAAATAAAATGATTGAAATTATTTCTGCCATAAACATGTCAGAAATTGTCTTGAAAGTAAAAGTCAAATTTCTTCTTGGAAATTTTTTACCACAATTTCTGCTTTCAAATAAAATATTGCAATACTATTATGAATATTAATACGTAAGTGTTCAACAACATAAGCAACATAATATAGAATTTTACAAAACGTTTTTTAACTTTAGTGTTTTAAATATTTATTCCTTAAAAGTGGCTATAGATAGATTCTAAATAAATACTTTTAACCAAGTCGCCTACAATTACTTCTGTCATAAAGATGCCAGAAATTATCTTAAAATAAGAGTCAAATTTCATCTTACAAGTTCATTACCACGATTTTTGATTTCAAATAAAAATATTGTAATGCTGTTGTGTTTATTAATATATATGTACCCAAAGACTTAAGTGACATATTATTAACTTTTAGTGAACGTTGTTTTTTAAATTAATATTTTAAATATTCAGTGTTTAAAAAATATCTACTATCTAACAATAAATAAAAAATTTAAAATAAAATGACTGCAATTATTTCTATTCCTTACAACAATTTTTACATTCAATTAAAATATTGTTATTCTATTATGAATGGAATAAAGGCTAATTAATTTTTATTCCGAAAATATATGTTTTGTAAAAACATGAGTTCCTTTTAAAGGTCAAACGCACATTTTATTTAAAAAAAATAACTTTCTTCACGATATTTTCTTTTCAGCTTTCTTGTAAATGAATTTCCTTCTGTTATTTTTTAAAGGCTGTTGTTTTAACATGTTACTCATTTCTACCTTACAGTAATAAATTATTCACTTGTTAATCATTGATCTTGAAAAGGACAAAATTGTGTAAAAATATTTTTTCAACGTAGGATGGTTCAGTGGGAAATGCCGTTGAAGTTCAACGTATAATCCGCTTTTGAAATTCTTAAGGACTGAGTTCCTCATGATAAGAGATGGAATAGAATTTTTGATTCTGCAGATTTAATTAGTTTCTTTTTGACTTTAAAAATGAAAATTTTTTTTTGATTAGCGTGCTTCTTGGTGAGTATATAAGAATAGCTAATTCAATTAACTTCTCACTATTAATTTGAACATCAATTTAATTAACAAAAGATGTGCTGATTATTAAATATGTAGCAATTATTGACTATTATTTCTTCAGTTTTGAGCTCTGTAACTTCATTAAAGAGGATGGAAAATAAAGATTTATAGTTTTTAAAAAAATGTATGAATGAAAAAGAAACTTTTCATTTTTCTCAGTCACAATATCTCCAGAGACTGTGATATACTGTCGAAGCCTAAGTTAACATAAAAAAATATCCGAGTAGCTTAAGATGAATATAAATTAGTTATTTACTTTGATATTTTTTAAAATTTTGTTCTGAATTTCGAAACGTTCGTTGCTTTAAAAAGGATTAGTATTGATAATTTTTATTTTAATTTAGTTATAAATTTGTCGATAGTAGAAAAATAGAGTGATTGTTAAAAAGATCTCTACTCTGAGAACTGAATAAAACTTTTCTATTTGTAAATGAAAATATTCTTTTTGTTAGTCTTGTGTTTTTATTTTTTTCGAGTAAATATCTATTCATCACTTTTCACTTCGCTTAAAAAATAAAGGAAGAAAAATTATGTGGTAAATGAAATTATTTAGAATGCTCACTGGTTCATCAGCTATTTATACAGGACTGATATCTCTTTTCTTAATCTTAGAATGTGATTGTAAATGGTATGAATACCATTGTTTAAAGAATTTTCAGATTATTCCTTGAAAAAAATTTGGAAGTTGCTGGTAGAAAAAGAATACTGATAAATTTTTCTGGAAATTCTTGGATATTTTCTGATTTTTTTATAGTTTTATATCTGTAAAATGGTAAGCAAAAATAAATTTGGGATATAGAATAAGTAACTGAAAAAAAGAATACGCACATGTGTTATTGTTAGTTTCTTTAAATTTCTTTTATCAAATTATGGAAATTTGACACAAGTTCGATATGTAGTAGACTCAAGAGTTTCAATATATATATTAACCTTAGATTTGTAATTTGTGTTTAATTTTATGCTTGCGATATTGTTAACATAAACTTAAGATGTAGCTGCAATGGTATGGAGTATTGTTATATATATGTATTTGGTGTTTTATAGAACAGACCGTTTGATTTAAGATATTCATTTACAATCATTCTGTATTACAGAACTGAAATAATGAGAATGTTTTTAAAAAAAAATCTAAATCGGTCGGTAATACAAAATTGCTTCTTGCTTCTTGGAGTTTAATTTTAACATAATGATAAAACATTTTCTATAACTCTAATTTATTTAACTTTATTCAAAAAGAAAAAGAAAGTTCTTAAATGCATTCTTATGATCTCAATGAATGCAAGTTTATAATTATTTAAGGCTGTTCATTCCTAAAAACATCAGATAGAAAATAGGTTCTTTAAAAAAGAAATAAATGCTTCAAAAATTTTTAAACATCGTGAATATTTCAGGTGTGAATTTTATTGCATATTTTAAAGTTTGCTTATAAATTATTTTTAATATTTTTTAAATTAAATATTCAGAATTAACATATTTTTAATTAAATTATCAGTGCTATTTATTCATTAATTTTGGTTTAAAACTGTCATTTTCCCTTGTTGCATTTATTTGAATTTTCTTTTTTGTAAGATGGTATTTTTGAATAAATCTGAATTTAATTATTTTCGCCAGTGAAACTCCACTGTGCTTGCAGAAAAAATCAAGTTATTATAAAATTTTTTATTTCTTTAGTAAAAATTCTATTTTTTCTAAAACATTTTCTTTAATTCTATAGAAAGAACCTTTATTAGTTAAGGAGTCCATTATAAGTTAATAAATAAATAAATTTTCTTTGTTAAATTTCTATCATCATAAGAGTCAATTTATTATTATTTTTAAAAGTTAAATAATAAAACTTCTTATTAAATTTTAAATTTCTTTTTTACTTTATTTAACTTTATTGAAACCATTATTTTAAAAATCGTACTCATTATATATTATTTAAATAAATTTAATATTGAACGTATTTCCTTTCTGAAAAGTTTTCTGGATATTATTATATGTTTTCTTACTTGGGGGTTTATGGGGTTTCCGATTTTTATTCCAATTTAAAAAATAACTAATATATTTTAAAAATAACCAATTTTTGTCTTGTACATGGTAGTTCAAGTTATTTTCTAAAAATAGAAACTCAAATAATTTTTATTGACTTTCTCCAATATTAAGTGGGAAAATCTCGGTAAATTTATAGATGAGCCATTCAGGCCAAAGGATATGAAACGATGGACATTTTTTTAGAGTTTTATTATCATTGATGATATGAAGTAATTCAAATAAAGCGAATAATTATTTAATAATAATGAGCAGTTATTTGAAAGATCAATTGGCGGTAATTGTAATTGTTCAGAAGTTAGTGATACAAATTAAGTTGAATTTAAGTATTTTAATCAAAGCTAGTGAAAGCTCTTGTGTTAGCTCTCACCAATTACTAATTCAGAATTTCATTCCATTTTAATATTAAATTTCTAAGCTCTTCGAAATGAAAAGTGGTAAAAATAAAAGAAATATTTATCTCTTTTTTCGCTGAATTAAAAGGTTTTTTTGGTATATATAAAGGATCTTTATAACCAAATTCTTAAAATCAGAAGAGCATTAAATGCCTTAATGCTCTTCCCATTTTTACTGGAATTGTCTATTCCTGTGGTAATTCATTAAAAATAATTATATTTATTAATAAAGAAGTAATTAAATAAACATTTGATAATTGTTAATTGGTTGATTAATGATCCGTAGCTGATCAATGGCATGAAAATAGCAATTAACTAGAGGTATAACTGTTATATATGGCCTACTCAAGGAAAATCGATAGATATAACTGGATTGAAAAATAATATTAATATTTTTGCAAAGAAGAGCACATTGATTAAAATAATGATTATGAATAATGGAAAGGAAGAACATTGCAAGTAAAAATATAAAGCAGTAGATTTATAAAAAGATCAATTAAATAGCATGAGCTGAAATACGAAAAGCAACTTAATTGCAAATTATGTAAGTAATAACAAATCAATCAAGTGAATATATTTAAGTACTGAAAATTGATTAAGTCTTCACATTACCTTCTAAAACATAACTAGAAATCTGTATTTGAAAAAGAGGAATAAAGATATTTCTTGAGCAACCCCAAGTTTTTTCATTCGAAAAAGTTTATTTTTTGGGCACAGAATTCAGTAATTCTAAATTTAATTAATTGAAAATAATGCCGTCCAGAGCTATTTCTTAAGCTATAAATAATTTTTTTTCCAATAAGCGAATATTTCCAATTATTATTTTTTCAGTTTTTGAAACAAAATTATAATCCTTTATTGAAACGAAAATAAAGTAAAAAACCAAATGCCTTCAGTTAAAACAATTGAAGTGAAGAAGAAAAGGAAAGATAAATAAAAAGATAAGACAATAAAAATTTTTTGCAGCGAAATAATTTGGATTACGTTAAGGTTCACATTATCTAGATAAAGAGTGAAAAGTTGTTACTTCACATATATTTCCACAGTTTAAAAAAAACTGGTAATCTAGAGAGTAACCAGATGAGGTGTGAAAATTCTATTTTATTTTGATTCTTATTTCAAAACTTTGAGGGCAGATAAATTATTCCTTGGATTAATTAAATAAATTGGATATTACAATTTTTAAATTGTAGCGTTTTTTACGTAAGCAACAAAAATGTTTTGAAACAGATTTATTTGATATGAGTATATGTATTCAACATTGTTTCCGAAATTCTAAAAAAAATAAATCTCACTCTTTAAAATATATAAGAATTTTTATTAAAAATGAAAAGAATAATAGAATAATTGTTTAAATATATGCTCTCTATTATATTTCTGAAATGTTTGTTACACCAAACTAGTAAAATGAGATGATTGTAAATTATAGCCATAATTTTACTCTAACAAAAACCGAAAATATCGAAGAATCCATGAAATTATTCAAATCATTATGAAGAATTTCGATGGTTTGTATTTTACCGGATATAATAAAAAGTTCCAAATTATTATGAAGTACTTCGATGATTCTCATTTTACCGAATATAAGAAAAGGTTTCAAAACATTTTTCAAACAATTGAATCGGACATTTAAAACATTATTCTTCAAACGATTATTACCGCTTGCGAAAAGAGTCATTTTTGCACAATATGAAAATATATAGAGATTCAATAAATTTCGACAGACGTTTGTTTGGAAAGCTTTCAAATTTATGGCAAACAATTTGTGAAGGAATGATATCAGAATTCTAATTCTAAAATCTACGACTCATCTTCAAAGCTAGGAAACGGAATATTATTTGAAAATATTCTAAAAATGAGAGTAAGAATAAAATATACCACAAGAAAATGGTGGAAATGGAGAGGAAATGAAGCAAATTTAACGTTTTCATTATTTTATTTACTAGATGTAGAAAGTTTTTCTCATGAAACAGATGCAGCTACTGAACATTTTGGAAATTTATGTAATGGGAAACTGAAAATATTTTGCTTTTCACTTTCATTTTCCTTTTGGAATTTTTGCAGGTCTTGAAGATTTTACTTGAATATTTATTTACTTGCTTGAAAAATTGATATTTGTTATTATTTTTTATATCTTTATTTTTGAGCTTACTGATTTGGTGTTTCTCGGGAGTTGGAAAAAAATAGGAGAAGAATGTTGGCAGGGAAAAACTTAATAGAACTTTTTAATTGGGTTAACTTTAGTAGTTGAACTTAGTTAAACTCTGCGATTTTATTCTTTTCCACTACTTTTTTAAACTATTTATTTATTTTTGTGATAAAATAAAAAAGTAGCAACTTTAAATCTTATAAATGTGTCTAATAAGGTAGTCAATATAATATTAATTTTCATTTAGAAATTCTTTATAAATTAAATAATTCTTTTGTAATATGCATTCATTAAGAAACGGTTGGTATCGGATACTAAATAAACCTTTTCCACTGATATGAGTTTAATCATTTCTATAATTATGAAGAAAGAGATTTTAAAATGCAAATTTAATTTCGTCACCCATTTTTCGATTCAAGTTCTTTAAATATTAAAATAAATATAAAGGAATTATTGTAACTTATTTATGCATGATATAAAAGATAATTATTCCTTATTTTGAAAAATATATCTTTTGTAAAAACACGGTTACAATGTAAATCTCAAACATGCATTTTCTTTAAAGGTACGAGTTTTCAATATTCTTATCTAGAATCAGACTGCAAGTTAAACCTGGATTAATCTGAAAACATTCTACAAGTTTGCTGTTGTGATATTCACAAAGCATGCTCTCAACTCTAGGCGCGGTGAGGGCGGACATTATCATCCATAAACATGAATTCTGAGCCCATGGCACCTCGAAACAAACTTACATGTTGTTTCAGAATGGCATCCCAATAATTTTGATCTGTCATTACTCCAATTCGAACATGCAGGTCAGTTCTAAAACCCAAATAATTCCACCCCAAACGAGCAATCCTGCACCACTCTAATGGCGTTCAATGACGGTGGTAACGAGTACCTGGCGCTCTCTATATGAAAGTATGGTGTGAATCAGACTGTAAGCTAAACTTGGACTAGTCGGAAAACATCACTCAGGCCCACTGTTGTGGTGTCTACAATGCATGCTTTCTACTCCAGGCTAACCGCAGGCTACAATGCGTTGCAGTAAGTGGAAAACATCGGACAGGTCTACGAACATATAAACCAATATGCCCTAAACGTCTGTATACGGTCTGCCTTGAAACTGTCAGTGGCCTAAGAGATCTGCTGATGCTGATGCTGTATTCAATCGATTTCTTTTGGCAGTAATTATGAAATACCGGTCCTCATTCGGCGTTGTAACTCGGGGGCGACCTGTGCTGTACCGTCGATTCACATTACCATCATCTTGGAATCGTTGCCAAACCCTGGAGAAGACACTCTGGGGGATTCCAAGCTCCTCGGATACTTCCAGCTGAGTAAACCATATTCCAAACTTCTGATAATTCTACCATCTAAAAATCATTCAAATACGTCCTTTGTGTCTTAACTGTGTGATTATTGCAATGAAAGGCTTATAATAACTTTTGAATAATTTTACTTCTTTTCTTGTATAATTTTATCCTTTATAATTTGTCCTTTAATTATCCTTTCTTAATTTTGTATTCATATATATTGATGTATGCATTTTAGAGTGCGATTTCCGTGTGTCTTTGAATTATCTTTAATTTATTGACAGGATTATTGAATCTGGTTTTGAAATCCGAATGGACTAAAATTATTGTCAGAAAAGTACAAAAACAAATTTGATTCAAATGATATTATTACTTTCTTTTGGCTAAAAATAGAAAAAAAAAACAGACTGTCTGAAATGAGTTTAATTATGTAAGTATTGCATAAACGGATAATACAGTGAACTACCCATTTTTAATTTTCACATCCGTATTATTTGTGGAGGTTGTATTAAATATTAAATATACATTAATTATTAAATACTGTTTTTTTCAGTGTTGAATTCCGCAATTTCCTTAAAAAACGTTTAAAGACAATGAAAAATGAAAATTTCTCACTTTTGAAAAATTTTGTATAAGAGAAAATGAAATTTTTCAATTTTCTTTCTCATACTAACATCTCCAGAGATTGTAGTGTTGTTCTATTGCAAAATCCCATGCTAACACAAAAAGGATTATTCGAATGAGTTATACATTAAAATAAAATAATTATTAATTTCAGATGTTATTCTATTTTCTTTCGAATTTCAACACGACAAATATGTGAACAAAAACTGTTACGCTTAAATTTTATTTTATTATGAATTTGTAGACCAAAGGAATCCTCTTGTGACTGATAAAAATAAATTTTATTTGAAGAAAAAAGATCTAATTGTTTCTTTTGTAACAGAAAGAAATTTATTTATAAATCTTTTTATTTTTTTGAATAGCATCTTGATTATTTTAATGCCAATTTATGCTGCAATTATTACCTAGAAAACGATATAGTTTAGAGTGCAGACGATTACATCCATTATTCCAGTCGTCTGATATTTTCCTTATGATTCTTAGAAGAATGAAATTGTTTATTCTGTTGAATTTAGTATTTAAAATAGATTGTCATTACTTTTCAGATTATTCATTAATTGAATTTCGAAAGATGATAAAATAAGTGGAAAAAAAGAATTTTCAGAAAATCATTCATCCTTTCTTCATTAGTTTCTTGCGACATTTCCAAAAGAACTAATAGAAGCATATTTCAATAAAAAGGAATTCAAAAGTAAAGTCCTAAGTTGTTTTTATTCGCAGACATTCCATTTTGCTTATTGAGTCTGAATGCTTCACACTACACCATTTGGAATTTTTTTGGCTGGTAATACATCATATATTTTTTCATTTTCCCTTAAAGAATTCTTCTCTAATCATAAAAATAATTTTTCACGTAGGTGTTTACAATTTCACAATATATGAAGTTTAAAAATTGTATGAGGATTTTTAAATATCTATAATTTAAATTTTTTTGGTTAATTTTTATTGTTCATTTATTAAGATAGTATTTTTATGTTTAAAATTATCGTTTATTTTTCTGTATTAATTTTAAATCATATGTTTCTTTTTTCCGAATCTTTTTAAAAATCGAGCCTTAATTCTTCTTCCTCAAACTAATTTAAAGTGCCAGTCTGATTAAAATTTTGTCAATTTTTCAGTAAATATTCTCTTTTACCAAACTGTTTAACTTTATTAGCTAGATAAAATAAAACATTTTTTAAAAAGTCTTTCATTATGCAAGGGAGCAGTAATAAATATCTAATATTTTTTCTTATGAATCATCGCATACATCAAGTAGTTTGTAATTTTAAAGAAAAAAACATGGTAATTTTTAATAAATTTTTTTATTAATTTTCACGGATTTTCTATGCAATTTTACTAAAAGTACATTGATTAATTCGCCCACTATTTATTAATAGAATTTTCTTATTCTTTCTTTTACCAAAATTTTTGTAATTCGATTAATCAAAATTTTGATTAATTATTTTACCAAAATTTTCTTAAAATTATATTTTTAGTATTTATTTCTGTCCATTGAACCAGTTAATTTTCTGGGAGGTCGATTCCTGTTTGGAGTAATTACATTGGATTCTCATGACAAAAATCCATGTTAAGGAATCTTTGAGGAGTTTCAGCAGCTGAAGCAGCATTACAAAATACTTTCTAAAGCAATGAACAAATTAAAAAGATTAAACAAAGTCTGTAACATCAGCTTTGCATGGGAAGACTGTGACAATACATACATAACAAGAGACTTTTTTTAAATATATGATTAATTTAATTTGACATTTTATCATTTTTTCAAATTAATTAATATGATAATGATTTATATTGACATTTCTTATTTTTGCAACTGTAAGAATATAAGAATATACGAGTTTTTAATAATATTTTTATCACAGAAAGCAAGTCGATGTCCTGGCTTAGGCATCTTCCTCGTTCTTTGGGCTACCAGGGTTCGAGTTCCAGTTCAGGCATAGTTGTTCTTCCTTTGTGTTTTACCTGTGAGATGTGTCAATGAGTCGCTCTACTTAAAAAGGGGTTGTGCAAGAGAATGTGTGTGTGTGTGTCATCTTCTTTTGAGTCAGAAGTCAGAATTCTGCCTTTGGATGTTCAGGTGATTTTACCCTCAGAAGGCACTGCATCCCATTTACATGTTAACAAGGATACGTCATCATCATCACAGATAGGATGATTAAAGTAATAAAATTTTTGAATTATAAATCAGAATTGTTAAATGTGTCATCAATGTGTGTTTTCCTTACAAATTAATGCATTTAATCTTTATGACAAATTATTGAAATTTATTTTCTTTTAATCATATTGAAATA
>JAPMOQ010029029.1:52317-91269 GCA_026543055.1 Argiope trifasciata | reverse complement strand
ATTGAAATATATTGTCATTATGGAAATATATTGCCATTTAATCATTAAGATAAATTATTGACAAATTTTTGAAATATAAATCATAAATGTTAGATGTGTCTTCAATATGTCTTTTCCTTATAAGCTAATGCATTTAATCATTAGGACAAATTATTGAAATTTATTTTCTTTTAATCATATTGAAATGTATTGTCATTATGGAAATATATTGCTTTTTAATCATTATGATAAATTATTGATAAATTTTTGAAATATAAATCATAATTGTTAGATGTGTCATCAATATGTCTTTTCCTTACAAGCTAAAGCATTTAATCATTATGACAAATTATAGGGAAACAATAATTTTCGAACAATTATTATTTTTCAAGACTTGCCTAGGAATGTGAATAACATAGGAATATGGAATATGACATAACAATATATATTATTAATTAAATTTCTAATACATTGTAAAAATAATAATTATCATTTAATAATAATTTTAGTAACTCAATGTAAACACTCATGGAAATCCTATTAATTTTAATTCATGCAAATTTCGAATTAAAAATATTTATTAGGCAAATTATATTTATAAAATTTTGAAATAAATTTGATTATGGTTCCTCTATTAGTTTAGCAGCTCTAACATTAGTTGTATAATCAGCGTTGTTGAAAGTCTTCCATTAGATATTGGAAAAATTATGGATTCAGTTAGGGATTGTTAATATCGATAAATTATGGTTTTAACCTTAAACTTTTATGGGGAATTCAATATTTATTTTACATAATGCTAATGAATTATGAAACAATTTTTTCTTATTCAATGGGCTGATTTCACAGGAGTAAGAAACAGCCGAGGAATTTTTGGTTGAGACAATTCAGCATAGTTACAAAAAATGCAGCTAAACTTGCAATTAACAGCAGTTTGTGTTTGTGAAACAAATATACAAGAAAATTTAGACATTTTATGGCTGTAGATAGTGTACGATTTGGAATCTTTTATTTAAGAATATGTAATTTTAGTTTATTTAATATACCTTTTAATAACAACAAAAAAAATCTCATATCAGTTTCTGAAAAATCGTTTGGCATAAATCTTTACAAAATTTGGGAAGAATAATTTAATGAAGTTAAACTAATTGAAGGATAAGAAAATTCTTACTGATAAAGAAAAAATGAATAGGACGCATTTTCATTGCAAATGGCTAAAAATGAATTTGGAGCTTCAATTCATAATAAGAGTTAAAATAAAATATAAGAAATGAGAAATAGAAATCCTAAAGGATTTAGTAATTTAAGTCATGTCACAAACTCACTTCTATATTCCAAGAAATATAGTTTACCATTCGCAATTTTAATATTAACTCTTATAATAATTTTTTGGTGCCAAATTGTGCAATCGGAGATTTTATCATAAATTATAGAATTAATGTTATTAGCAAATCATAAGTTATAATTTAATTATTCAACCAAAGTTATATAAATGTTAATGTGAAATAATTTATTAGAATAGTTCGTGTAACGAAAAATATCATTGCGAAAATACCTTATCCTTCAAAACAGAGTCAAAGAACAAGATACAATGCTTATACCCAGCATATATTCTAAGAAACATAGTGTATTATTTCCTATTTCAAAACTCGCAGAAATCATTCTTTTGAAGGGAAGTTGCATTTTTAGCGATTATATCAAAATTTATAGTTAAGTTTTCCGATAATTTAATTATCGAATTGAGATTAAATTTACTGGTGTTGAATAATTTATTACTGCGTTATGAAACGATATAATATCAATGCTTTATACATGGAATTAGAGTAACTAGTGCGGTTAAAGAGCAAGATACAAGTTGCAAGAAAACGAAGGATTATTTTGTGGTTGGAGTTCTCAATTTGATTCAATATTTACTATTGATTATATTTCGTCTAGTAGGCTGTATGTCGTAACATATGACTAGATCAACACTGAATAAAAATTTTATCTTTCTTTTCCTCTAAATATCTCTTCATAGTAAATAATTAATTTTAATTTCTAGATAGCTTAGAAATAATCAACTCGATTCTTTTGTATTTGGCATCTGAGATTCAATATCTTATTTTTATTATATACTAGCCGCCTTTGGCGACCAGCTGGTTCGCCATGAGTAATGCGTTCTAAAATTTTCCATTAAATCACATATTCATTAGCCTTGAAGCAATTCCGGGCATTGATTGGCCTGAAATTAATATTTTCTTTAAGATGATGGACGGAAAGCTCTAAAAGAAAACGTTTTCCTAATAATATTCTTTAATTTTATAAATCAGTCAGTTTTAACCATCGGTTATGCTTCCAAAATATTAAAAATGTTTTTTTCGGTTATGTTTCCAAAATCTGGAATAAGTTTTTTTAAAGAAAACGAAAAAGGGGAAAAAAATATTGAATTAATGAGACAGATGCAAACGATAATAGAAATATGCCATTAAGTCGGGATTCCAATGCATATCCTGTCTAAATTAGATCAGGTTTACCGTAAAGAAGATTTATTGAATTAATTATTTAGATATTGCAAACGATCATAGAATCCTTTGCTTCGCATTTATTTTTTTAAGAAAATATCACATTTTATCTTTCTTTTATTTTATCCAGTCACGTGTTAAAAGTTGCATTTCTTTAGATTTGATTTGCGATGATAGTTTTTTATTATTCGAACTTCCGGCATTCTTTTATTTTATCCAGTCACGTGATAAAAACATGGTTAAAATATTTCTTTAAAAATTCGTTAAAAATAGAAGCTTACATTATAAATTAAAAACACTGATACCGTTAGGAAGCTAATTTTTTAATCTTTAAATTGATATAAAAATCATGTTTGTGCAATAATATTTTACGAAGTTATAGTAGAAAAACGCCAAAATTTCGCTTAAATTTTAATTAATTCAAATTCTAATTA
Organism: Argiope trifasciata; assembly: GCA_026543055.1. NCBI lineage: Eukaryota > Metazoa > Arthropoda > Arachnida > Araneae > Araneidae > Argiope > Argiope trifasciata. The sequence continues at coordinate 88,358 of JAPMOQ010029029.1, read as the reverse complement.
AAAATTCGAAAAAAGGGCCCTGAGGTGCACATTCCCGACCTCCAAGGTATACATGTACCAAATTTGGTAGCTGTAGGTCCGACGGTCTGGCCTGTAGAGCGCCAACACACACACACACATTGAGCTTTATTATAAGTATAGATAATTATAGAGTGGCAGACGAAAGTTTATGATTCAGAATAATTTAGATGTAATTCAAGCATTGATTATTACTAAGAAAGGAAATATAGTTCGTTTTAGATGTAGCATATGATGATGAAAATCCAAAAACCCAAATTTCATAAGTAATTTGAGTAATGCAACATAGTTTTTAGGACAATTTATAAGTATTTTTAATAAACAACTTTAATATGTTTTTTTATTTCTTAATAAAAAGCCTTAAAATACAATTCAAACAATAAAATAAAGTTGAATATTATATATTTTTAATAATTCTTGCATCTTCCCTATACCGACAACAATTAACATTGTTATATTCACTAAATATAATTTTAATTTGAAATCTAAAAATTAAGTTAGGTAGAATTTTAGGCAGTTTGGTATCACAGTTTACTCCTACAGAGGAGACTTGTATAGTTGTAGGAGTACCAGCCTCCTAAGAAGCTACCTCCTATAGTGGCGTGAGTTGAAGAAAGTTGAATCATGGTGTTTGTTGGATGACAGTGACTGTTATCACTCCTAGGTACATATAGAAAAGATGCACCAACCAAAAATATATATAACCAAATGATGGACTCATTTTATCCGCATTCTGCAAGTCAATTCCACTTTTTGAAATTCAATGCTATATTTAAACTAACACCTCGGAATCTCGATGGTTTATTATGATACGGGTTAATAGTTACGGTTTATCATTGATGGAATTATATTAATTGACAAGACATTCCCAAGTTTACCACAAGCGCAACTCTTTCCCAAGTATTTTTTTTAAATCTGGAAATGAAAGTTACTTTATGCATGAAGTGTCCCTTCATGTTGTCAAAAGTTTGCCACCTTTAAGCTATTTATTTTTATAGCTGTTACTTTAATTTCACTTACATTCTATTTCTTGTAACGAATCTTATATTTTGTAAAGTAATATTAGAGTTCAAATGTTTTTCAAAATAGCAGTTTTATAGGACTATATGAAATACATGGGAGACCAAACTTTGCTTTTGTTGTTATTGCAAAATCATGTTTTTTCGGAGAAAATATTTAGATACGAATAATTATTACATATAAATATTTTTCAATCTTACTTAAATATTAGCTGGTCATTTAAATAAAAAGCCTTAATGTACTTAATTACATGATATTCGAATGAATTAATACTGTTGGATGTGTGTCAAACGTATTAATGTTTGAATAATGTCAAATAACATTAACTCACTAAATTTTGAGGTTCCACTAGGTTATCACTCAATATAAACAATGCAAGTACAACAAAAACTTACGAAATGAAGCTATATGACATTGTCAGTATGAAAGCACATAGAAAAAGACTCTAACAGTTAGTTACAAAAATGCCTTTTTTTGTGTGAAATCGCATTTTTTCTGGAAAGGCAAATGTATAGAGAAACTTAAAATGCACAAACTTTTTAAATACATAACCTGATCCAAAATGTTAGAGTCCTTTTTGAGGTACACGAAATAAACCTATACGTTTACATTTTTTTGTTTAAAATTATAAGATATAAATCTGAAATTATTTATATGCATTTCTTTCCTTTTTGATTAATAATATGTAAAATAGTGAATTTATTTTCCAATTTTATCTTTTATTTATTCAGCCTTATACTTATTGCTAAATTTCAAAATGTTATAAACTACAACTGAATTAAAGGTGTCATTTTAACGTAACGTCTAGTTTACAGCTCTAAATTGGTATTAAATAGAAACATGCATTTATTAGAAATCCTTTTGATAGACATTATTAATATTTGCGAATTAATATTATTAATATTGAAACGAGCATTCAAAGTATTATTTTTCAAGTGAATATTATGAATTTATAAAAAGAATTGCTTTCGCTCGATGATAAAAAATATTTCGAGATTCAGTAAATTACATTAGAATTCCATTTCATACGCTTTTCAAATTTATTGCAAACGATTTGTGAACAAAAGATATCACAGTCAAAATCCAAGTTCTAAAAGCTGTTACCCATTGCTATATTTGAAAAGTGAAATGCTGAATGAAAATATACGAAAAGGGAAAGAAAAAAGCTCAAAGTTATCTTAAGAAAATGGCGAAAAAATGGACGGGAATTCACAAAGTAATCTTTTTACAATCTTATAAAGCAGATGTTGAAGTGAGTTTAAAAAAAAAGAAACGGATACAGAGAGAATATTTCTGAAATTTATGTGACAGAATTCCGAATATTTTATTGTTTCTGATTGTCATTTTAAAGGTTCAGTTTTTTTAAGACTTCACTTTATTTTTTCGTTGGATGTATCGAAATTCATTGTTTTACATATTTTGTACATATATGTTTTATCTTATGGAAAAGGCGTTTCTTAAGAAAATGTATGAAAGATATTTTTTTTGTGTGTGTTAGAAAGTTATTGGAACGTTTAAATGGACTTGATTCAGTTTAAGTATAATCGTAACTAATATTTTTTTATCTGTTTATCTACTTTAAATTTAAAAAGTTTCAAAGCAATATAGCATTTTTTCTAAATCTAATAAATATATCCAACAGCATAAATAACACAAATAAACTTTTATCAAACGTTGTCTTTTAAATTAATAAATTCTTTTAAGATATTCCTTTCTTAAAACATCTAGTGACAGATATTAAATAAATATTTTAATCAAAACGATTGAAATAATTTTTGATAGATATCTAAAGGTACCAGCGATTACTTTTGAAATAAAATTTAAATTTCGTCTTACATCTTTTTCCTCAATTTTTTTGCCACAATTTCTGCTTTCAAATAAAACATTGTAATTTTATTATGAATATTAATATATAAGTATCATCCAACAACATGAGAAACATAATATTACTTTTTACTAAATCTTGCTTTCAAAATTAATTCTTTTAAGATATTCATTCCTTAAAAATAGATAATATCAGATATTAAATAAATATTTTTAATCAATATGATATCAATTATTTCTATCAAAAAGATGCTAGAATTTCTTTTAAAATAAAAGTCAAGTTTCTTCTTACAAGTTTTTAAAAACAATTTCTGCTTTCAAATAAAATATTGTAATGTGAATATAAATATTAGTACATAAGTAAACAACTTAAGTAACATAATATAAACTTTTTACAAAGTTTAACTAATTTTAGTTTTACTATTATTACTAATTTTTACTAATACTAGTATATTAATTTTTACTAATACTAATATAACATTTTTACTAATACTTATATGCTAATATTAAATTTATTAATATAAATATGCTAATATTAAATTTATTAATATAAATATGCTACTATTACTATTTTTAATAATACTAATATACTAATATTTACTAATACTTATATACTAATATTTACTATTAGTAATATACTAATATTTACTAATAGCAATATGCTAATATTTACTAATACTAATATGCAAATATTACTAATATTTACTATTAGTAATATACTAATATTTACTAATAGCAATATGCTAATATTTACTAATACTTATATGCAAATATTACTAATATTAATATACTAACGTTACTAATTTTTACTGATGCTAATATACTAAGATTATCTTTATTAATAGAAACATGCTAATATTACTAATTTTTACTAATATTAACATTTACTTCTTTTACATATTACAAAACGCCCATGGCCAAAGGTTCGATTATCTCGCTGGGCGAAGTCGACTCAGCCTTTCATCCCTTTAGTGAGTAGATAAAGGGAGGATTAATCACGCTTTGGAACTAAACAGTGGGGGGAGGGCGTATTGTGCTGACCACCTAACAGGGACATATGTCGTGCTTGAATGAAATGACCAAGAAAGCAGTTACGCTTCTTGTTTTTAGGCTTTGGTCCACATGGACTATCATGCCACTAGATTAATTGTTGTTTTTTAAATTAATATTTTAAATATTCAATCCTTAAGATATAGCTAGTACCAGATACTAAATAAATATTTTTAACCGAACTGATTGCAACCATTTCTGTTATAAAGATGCCAAAAATGTTTCATAAAATAAAAGTAAAATTTCATCTAACAATTTTTTCTTCATATTTTTTACCACAATTTCTACCTTCAATTAAAATATCATAATTTTATTATGAATAGAAAAAAAAGATTAATTAATTTTTATTTCGGAAAAATATGTTTTTGTAGAAACGTGAGTTCTCTGTAAAGATCAAATGTACAATATTTTTAAAAAAAATATAGTTTCTTTTTTTCCCAGACTTTTTATAGAAGAATTTCCTTTTGTAATTTTTCTAAAGCTATTGTTTTAATTTCTTTCTCATTTCTAACAGACGATAATAAATTATTCACTTGTTATTCGCTAATCGGGAATAAAATAAGCAAAAGATGGAAAAAAATATTTTTTCAACTTAAATAACATTGAAGTTCAACAAATATTTCGCTCTTGAAATCCTAAATTCCTAATCTTTTTGAATTCAACATTATAAGAGATGTCACAGAATTTTTTGATTCAGCAGATTTAATTAGTTTCTTTTTGATTTTCAAAATGAAAGATCTTCTTTGATTAGCATGCTTCCTCGAGCTTAAAAGAATAGCTAATTTAATTATACTCTGATTTTTAATTTGTAATCATTGTTATTAATGGAAGATGTGCTGATTTATTAAATATGTAGCAATTATCAACAATTATTTTTTCAGTTCCGAATTCTATAATTTCATTAAAAACGAGTTAAAACAATGCAAATTAAAAACTTCACCTTTTAAAATTTTGTGTGAAAGAAGGCGAAACTTTTCACTTTTATTACTCGTAATACCTTCAGAGACTGTGGTGCATTGTAGAATCCAACGTTAACATAAAAAAGATAATCCTAGTGGTTTACTAAGAATATAAATTAATCCTTTACTCTGAGATTAAAAATTATTTTTTCTTTTGAATTTTGGAATCTTTATTGCGTGAAAGAGGATTATTATTGATAAGTTTTATTTTAAGTTTATTATAAATTTATTGACAGTAGAAAAGTTGAAAGACTGTTAAAAAAGATCTTTATTTTGAAAACTGAACGAAACTTTTCTATCAGTAAAAAAATATTCTTTATATAATTTTTTCATTTTCCTTTTTATTCTGGGTATGAACCTAATCATTACTCTTCATTTCGCTTGGGAAAAGAAAAAAATAACTATAACTGCCGAAAAGGAAATGATTTAGAATGCGTATGGGTACATTTTCTATTTCTTCAGGAATATATATATTTTTAAACTTAGAATGAGGCTATATATGGTACGAATTTCATTGTTTAAAACGAATTGTCGAATTGTTCGTTGAAAGAACATTGGAAGCCAATGAAAGAAAAGAATATAGCTAAATTCTTGGATATTTTCTGATTTTTTTTCTTGTGTTCGTTATTTATATATTTTCTAATGTTATTATGTTCTTATTTAAAAATAACTAACATTTTAAAAAATTATTCTTACAAGAGAAGAAAGGAGTGAATGAATGGGTGTATTAGAAATTTCTCATATCAAACAATTGGTTTTCAACGCTAGCAGATCCGTGATAACCAATATAAATAATTAACTTTCGATAATGTAATTTGTCTTCTGATGTAATGCTTAAGACGCTGTTTTTATAACCTGAAGTTCATAGTTGCGAGGTATGAAGTTATGCCATATGCATGTATTTTGGCTCTCTATAGGGCAGACCTTTGACCTAAAGCTACCAAATTTGGCTGTCATGTTATGTGACGAATATCTGCATCCCTTCAAAGGTGCACACCAAATATTCAGAAAAAAATGTGGAATGAATTATCTTATTGCTTCGTATCCTAAGTATTTCTTCTAAAAGTAAAAGTAATCCTCTTAGTATTTATTCATTCTTCATAAAGTTCTCCATCTACAGCTTTTTACTTTTTAAAAATTGACTGTCTTTTACTTTTGGATTTGATTCTTAAATTATTTTTAGATTGTATTTTACTAGGATCTTACATTTTGTAGATTTTACAGACTGACAGGTCCAGGAAAACAATGCAATTTAGAAAGAAATTTTTAAAACCTTTAAAATAAGATTAAATTTCACCACATGTTTGGCGCAGTTTGAACAAAAATGGTTCTTGCTCCACTAAACTCCATCTACTACCACCTTAGTATTTCTATTTTGAATGCTTGTAATTGTGTTGAATTTAAACTTTCTAACGTTATTTCTGATTTCCAATGAATAACAAAGTTGTACATCGTTTAACAGATTTACAAATTTGAGATATTAATTTATAATTATTGCGTATTATAGAACAGGAATGTTTGGAATGTTTTTAATTTGTATTTGTTAAATATTCTAAATTGTTTCTTGTTTCTTGGAATTTATTTTTAACATAATAATAAAATATCTTTAATAATTTTAATTTGTTTAAACAACAACACTTAAAAAAGAAAATGTATTTGAGTAAAGAAAAAGTTCTCAATTGTTTTCATTCATTAAATACGTTCTTATGATTATAATGAGTGTAAATTAAATAATTGTTTAAAGTCGTTCCTTCCTAAGGGAACCAAAGGTAAAATATATTCTTCAAAGCTGAAATAAACCATTTCAAAATTTTTAAACATTGTGAATGTTTTAGATGTGGATTTTACAGTAAAGTTTGCATATAAATTATTTTCAATATAATTTTTGACTAAGTATTCAGAGCTAACATATTTTTAATTAAGTTATCCTTTATATTTATTCATTATTTTTAGTTTAAGATGGTCATTTTCTTTTGCTGCATTAGTTTTAATTTAATCTTTTCTAGAATATTTTTTTTAATAATTCTAAATTTAATTAGGCTTCCCCAACGAAGTTACACAGTGTTTATAGAAAGTTCAAGATATTATAAAAATTTTGATTTTTTTATTGAAATTATCTGTTTTTTTTCTAAAATATTTTCTCTTTTTCTAAAGAAGATTCCTCATTAGTTAAAGAATCCATTATCAGCTAATAAATGCAAAATTTTCGTTGTTAAAGTTGCCACATCATATGGGTTAATGTATTACTATTTTTAAGAATTAATTGATAAAGCTTTTTTTTAACTTTTGAATTTCTTTATTATTCTATTCAGCTTTCTGACCAGTATATTAAATATCTTGTTCATTACGTCTTTTTAAAATAAATTTAAAAATTGGATGTATTTCTTTACTGAGAAACTATCCCACTTGCTGTTCCACACAGGACACCAGACACGATACTGATCCTACAATAAAAGTCAGGATTCGACCGTCAGCTCATATCATCAATCGGTTGAGCTCTAAACAAAACTTGTCACAAAGCTTCTCTGGAATATTCTGCCGTAGATTCGTTATCTTCCCTACGCCTCATTTCACGACTATGACTGATTTTGGTTTGAGATTGCTGACCTTCTATCTTTCCCATCTGATTAGTCGAGAATGTTCTGGACCAATCAAGCGTATCTAGATTCCTGTTGGCTCAAATGATAAAATTCTCGAAGTTTCTAGCAATATCTATTTTGTGGCCTAATGCTCTCCGAGCATTGAGAGCATTAACGCGGCACCTGATCAGCATTCAACAGATCTCATCCTGAAACGGTCCTTCCATTGATTAAACTAACCATGATGGGAAGCAACATTACACTTTTATAACAATATAAAAATAATTCAAATGTATTTGTATTGCTTGTATAATAATAAATAATAAATATATAATACATAATAAAATATATAATATATATAATAAAATGATATATATTATAAAAATATATAATATATAGTAAAATGATATATATTATAAAAATATATAATATATAATAAAATGAAATACTATGAACAAATCGATTTTCAATAATTGTAATATATATTTAAAAGTTTTTCGAAAATCGAGAAGATAAGGGTGAAAATGAAATGTTTCTTTCCTTCTAATACGGAATCAAAATTTTTTAGGGTTTATTATATTTTCTTATTAAATGATCTGTTAATCCTTTTCTCATTGACCAGGAGGCTGTCAATCCTTGTGGAAATTTATTAAAAATGAATATATCTATCACTGTAGTAGCGAAAAAATAAGCACCTAATAATTATTAATTGGTTGATTATAGATGCCACAGATTAGAAATGGCAAGGAAATTACAATAGCTTGGAAGTACAATTTCTATATAAGACAAATGATAGATATGACAACCTGATAGAAAAATATTAATGTTCTTCAAAAAAACCTAATGATGCAAACGATGATAATGCATGATGAAAATATAGAATATTTCAGGAAAAAATTTGAGAAGACATTTTAGTAATTCAACGTTCAATTAATTGAAAATCATGCTGCCTAAAGCTGCTCCTTAAAGCCATAAAACATATGCACATGAATCAGATATTTTTAATTAATTACGTTTCCAGTTAAAGTTTTCTGAAACAAAAGGATGAAATTACAAGAACTCAAACAAAAAACAGCAATCACACGGCGAAAACTATTGAAGGCGAGAGAGAAAACAGAATAAAAGTTAAAAAGTAAATATAAGATTAAATAATCAAAAAGATAAGATTATCAAACTACTGACAGTAAAATAATTAGGTATATGTTAATGCCTACTTTACGTAGGTAAAAATCCTTATTATCAAGTGAGAACATGACATTGTTTTTGGTCAGGAAGTTTTGGAATTCGTGTAGGCAATGAATAATTGAAGCTCGAAAACGCATTGGCAATGAATAAAGCCTCATTGGTAATATTCATCGACATCTTTTATTTGCACATAATTTCTTGCCTGCTTTTACCAGTATTGCATTTATTATGTATACTTCTTTGAAAGCGGATACATTTTTAAAAGGTTGACACACTTGTGGTGACATCTTAATAAGCCAGTAACTACCCACGTACGCCAAATTGGTGACCCGGACGTGATGGTGACATCTTAATAAGCCAGTAACTACCACTAAACATTGGTGGCCATTTTTGTATAGTGGATAAGTTATTGGCTTTCAAATCCGAACATCGCAGGTTCGATCCTTGGCGGAATTCAACCTACGTATTGGCACAGTTCCGCCAACACGTACGCCAAACACTTTTACCAGTATTGCTTTATAATTACATATGCTTCTTTGATGGCAGATCCGGTTTTAAAATGTTGAGCTATGACATCAGGTCATCTTTAAGTTTTCTAGATGAAGGGCGAGTTTTTTATATTTTGCTACCTATTTCGAAATTTTGTAGGGTACGATAAATGTTTATTGCTTTAATTAGCTAAAATAAGTACTAAAGATTTTGAAATTGTAATATTTTGCATAAGAAGGGAAGAGAATTTTGAAATAGATTTTTTGGAAATGACTTTAGTGCTGGCAGACTTTTTTATATGCAATCAATATTGTTTTGAAAATTAAAAAGAAAAATGCAATTCTTCAAATTATTTAAGAAGATTTATTGCAAATTGTTTTATAAGCATTTAGTATCTATGAAATAAATAAATCCTACTTCTCCAATGCCTAATCTGATAGAATATCAGAATTTTTTAATACCTAAGATTGATATGCTATTATACAGATTGGTTTGTGTGGCAAAATAAGGCTTACATATGTAAGAATAAATTTTAATAAAATTAAATATCGAAAAATAGGACGATTTTATTTCTTTCAATTATAATTTTTGTTATTACCTGAAATCGTTGAGTTGAGTTGAGTCGTTTAAAGGAAATCGCATATGGTATAGAAATAAAAGGAGTAAACACGTTTAAATAAATTTCTACTCGATGTCTGAAATGTTTGTAATAATAATACTGTAAAAAGGAATGAATATAATTTGTAGCTATAATTTTACTATTACATTAACGAAAAATATCGAGGAATCCATGAAATCGTTCAAATTCTCATGAAGAATTCCAGTCATTCCTTTTTTATCGGAAGTATTGAAAGGATCCAAAATATTGTTCATTCCATTGAATCGAATTATTAAAATATTATTCTTCAAACGATTATTACCGTTTGCAAAAAACGATACTTTTACACAATGACTGGAAAAAAATATCAAAATTCGTCAGTCTTCCATTTGGTACGCTTCCGAATTTATAGCAAACGATTTGTGAAGAAAAGATATCAAGTGCGATCAAAATCCTATTTCTGAAATCTACAACTCATTTCCAAAGCTAGAAAATGGAATTCTACTTGAAAATATGAGAGCACGAATAAAGCTATCCTAAGAAAATGGCGGAAGCGGAAAGGAAATGAAGCAAAATAATCGTTTTCATTATTTTATAAAGCAGATGTAGATAAATTTTTTTCCGTAAGAAATATATACAGCTGTCGAACATTTTGATAGCTTATGCGATGGATCCTGAAATATTTTGTTGCAGGATTGCATTTATTGCATTTATTTCCAATCTGGAATGGGAATTTTGAAGATTTTGCTTGAATATTTATTAACTTGATAGAAAGATCGATATCTTTTTCCATACCTTTATTTTTTATCTCACTGATTTGAAGTTCTTCAGATATTGGAAATATCATTAAAACTATGGAAGAATTTTTTTTTCTCAAAAACTTTTAGAACTTTTTAATTGGATTAATTTTAAAGCTGAACTTAGTTACATTTTTATTCACTTCCTATATTTTTAATTAATTAATTAATTAATATCTTTTTCATTAATTAATTAGACAACCATGTAAAATCTTGAAAATGTATTTAATAATGTAGTCAATATAACATTAATTTTCATTCATTGATGCTTTATAAATAAAACAATTCCTTTATAATCTGTATTCATAAAGAAAAGTTTGGTATCAGATACTACTTAAATATTTTCACGGGTATTATTGTAATTATATCTGTCATAATGGTGAAATAAATAGAATTTAAAATATAAATGTACATTTCGCCTCCCAATTTTGGCTTCAAGTTTTAAATATTAAAATAAAAATAATTTAAGTATTGTAATTATGCTATAGATGGCATAAAAATAGCTAATTCCTTTTTTGAAAAAAAAAGATTCCCTTTTATAAAAATATGGATACAATATTTCCTTTAAAGATACGAGTTTCATTCATTAAATCTTGTTTTTAGTATTCTTGTAACTAAAATTCCCCTATTTTTTCTAAAACTATTATTTTAAATTGCTAGTCATTTCTAATACAGAATATTAAATTATTCACTTATTAATTATTTAGTATTAGCTATATCCCCTTCTCAAATAGATGAAATCTAACTAAAGATATTTTCTTCTGTATCCGATTTCTCAGTTCAAACTGACGAAGGCTAGGTAGAATTCGACTTTGAAATCCGAGAAAATTGAAATTATCAACACCGGAGTAAGTAAATTTTTTTTTGTTTCAACTGATTTAGTTATTTTCTTTTGATTAAAAAACAAAAACAATAGACACTGTCCAAATTAACAACTTTGAAACTATCGTATTAAAGAAAAGATAATAATAGATTTGCAAATAAGTATTTTTTATGGAAGTTATCCTCTATACTTATAATAAAGCTCAATGTGAGTGTGTGTTCGTGCTCTACAAGCCAGACCGTTAGACCCACAGCTACATTGATACATGTATATCTTGGAGGTCGGGAATGTGCACCTCGGAGCTCCGTTTTCGAATTTTTAATTAGAATTTGAATTAATAAAAAAGTAAGCGAAATTTCGACGTTTTTCCGCTATAACTTCCAAAAATATTATCTCACGAAAATGATTTTTGTATCAATTTAAAGATTAAAAAATTAGCTTTCTAATAGTATCAATGTTTTAACATTTAACTTAAGCTTCTATTTTTAACAATTTTTAAAGAAATATTTTAACCATATTTTTCAACAATAAATTTCGGACAAAACAATAAAATTTAATCTGCACGAGTACTTCAAGTGGAAAAATATTAGGTTTTATCAGTTTGTATTAAATATAAATGTAATATAATTAACGAATACTATTTTTTTCAGTTTTGAATTCTATAATTTCATTAAAAATACAATGGGAATAGAAAATTTCATATTGAAAAAAGTCATATAGGAGAAGATTAAATTTATCAATTTTTTCACTTATAATAATATTTACAGAGATGGTTTTATTGTATTGTGAAATCCCATGCCAATATAAAAATGATTGTATTAGAAGATAAAATCATTATCTATTCTTTGAATTATCGTATATTTTATTCATTTTTGAATTCCAACAAGATCATTCCATGAACAAGAACTGATATTTTAAAGTTTTCTTTTATTATGAATTTGTAGACAGTATGAATACTCTAGTGATTGATAAAAATAAACGTTTATCTGAAAGATAAAAATCTAATCGTTTATTTTGCAACAGAAAGAAATTCATTAATGCATTTTTTTTCAATTTTTCTTCGAGTAGGAGCTTAATTATTCTCATCCATTTACACAGCAATTATTGCATAGCAGACGATATAATTGTAGTTGTTGCAGACGATTACATCAACTATTCTTTTCATCACATATTTTCCTTTTGATTCCTCGAACGAGATTATTTATTCTATTGAATTTCCTATCTAAAACAGATTGTCATTCCTTCTTAGATTATTTATTAATTAAGATTTAAAAGATAATAAAATAAATGAAATAAATAAATTTTTTAAAAATACCTGCATTCCTCTCAATTAGTTTATTGTGACATTTGTAAAATAACAAACCGAAGCAGATAAGAAGTATTCCGATAAAAAACTAATTTAAAAGTAAAGCCTTAAGTTGTTTCTATTCGTAGACTTTCCATTTTAGATATTGAGTCTAAATGCATCTGATAACTCGATTTGGATTTTAGTTTTGTTAGTAATAGTCACATTTTTTCGCCTTATTGAACTCTACTCAAATATTAAAAGCAATTTTTCACGTAGGTGTTAAGAATTCTACAACATGTGACGTTATAAAAAATTATAATGCGATTTTTAAATATCAGCAATTTAAATTTATTCGATTGATTATTAATTGTTTATCAAGATTATTATTTTTTAAAAAATTATAATTTGCTGCTGACAACACCATTTGGATTTTATTTTAGCTAGTATATTTATTATATTTTTTATTCATTAATTTTTTTCCCCTTATACCTCATTTAAATTCTTTGCAAATAGCAAAAACACTTATTCACGCAGGTGTTTGTAATTCCACAATGAGTGAATTGTTTAAAATTTTAATCAGATTTTTAAATATTTACAATTTAAATTTTTTCGATTAATTATTTATCTATTTTATTTGCTGTTTACTTTTCTTGTCGTAATTTTAAATCGCATGTTTTTTTTATTCTAATATTCGAAGAATGTAACTTTAATATCATTTCGTTAAACTAGATACACTTATCGTATTAAAAGTTCCAGTCAGATTGAAAGTTTGGAATTTCTTTCTTTTGTTAAACTGTTTTCATTTATTCTCTATTCTCTATTATTTATTTTAAAGAATTATCACTGGTAGCATATTGCACTTTAATAACTACTTAATGTTTCTTTCGTATAAATCATCATATAAATCAATCAGTTTCTATATTTAAAAGAAAATATTAAATTTTCATAAACATTTTGTATTGATTTTTCTAAAAGTATATTGATTAATTTATCCACTAAGATTTCCTTTGCCGAAATTCCATAAAATAATATTTCCAATATTTGCTTCTGAATATTTAGCTAGTTAATTTTCAGGGAAGTGGAGTTCTACCTAAAATATTAATTACATTGGATTCTCACGAAGAAAATTCTTGGGAATGAAATTTTGTAGAAAATCAGCAACTGAAATATAGCAAAACACTTTCTAAAGCAATGAAGGGATTTAAAAGATTAAACAGAGCCTATGACATCATTCTTTATTATTTTCTAATAACTCTAAAAGCGAAATGGTGTAGCCTCAAAACCGACAAACAGCCAATTTTCTGTCCGTGCATTTGTGACACATTGATGAGAAGGTGGTCTCAGATTTTGCACATTATGAGACATGTTTTTTAATATGTGACATTTCAGAGCATTTGTAACTTAATTAATACGGTAATTATTTATATTAGCTTATCATTTTTATTTTAATACTTTTGAAAATACATGCGTTTTTATTTATCTTTGTATTATATGTATCATGGGACGGATAGTTAAAAGTTTTTTTGAATCCTTTGATCCTAAATCATTATTATTAGTCGATTAATTCCTTATAAACTAAAGCATTTAATAATTATGATAAATTATAAGGTGATAATAATTTTTAAGCAAATATAAAATTAAACGCATTAATTTTTAAAATTTGCCACGTTGAATATATCATACCAATATAAATAAATAATTAAATTTCTAATGTATTTACATTAATAATTATCTTCTAATTTATTTAGTGATATTGTTACGAAGAATCAAATAAAAACACCGTCAGCTTTTAACTAACCAGCGGGTGACCGAGCTCCGCTCGGAGAAAACAGGTATCGAAGCTAACTCGAAGAATTAAATTTTCAATTGTGATTTATCAAAACAATACATGCCATAAGAAAATTTGTGAAACCATTGGTGAAAAGATAACCGTTTAAAGTGCACCATTGTAAACTATTCTAAACAAAGTTAGAGTTTGGAAAGGGAACTATTCTATACAAAGGTAAAGTAAAGGTAAAGATTGAAGTGTGTTGAAGTTCAATATTTTTGACAAATTTATTTAGAAAAACCAAACATATATACATACATAAGAAACATATTATAAACCTATAACAGCATAAACATAAAACTTTATTAGTTCGCCATATTGGCTATAGATGGCAGCACGTTACCGCTTGAAAATTTAAATAGCCATTATGGTGAACTAATAAAGTTTGAAAATATCCTATCTGTAACTCCGAACTGCTCGACCGTAGCGCTTCAAAACCGGCGCCAATCGATTCCTCGCGGTCCAAAACCCCAGACCCCCAAGTTTACCGGAGTTTATTAATTCTGGGGCGATTTTCGACTTGGCAACCATTCCTCGTATTATAGTATTAGATAAACAAGTTTATTGAAGGAAAGTAACGAATTGCAACTTTATAAGGTCGAGAAGTTGCCCACGACTAGTGGGTATCAGCTTTTATACACGAACTGAATATTCGAGAAACAACTAATTTGCTTAATAAAGAAAGGTCTGGAATGTTAGAGAACATAAGGAAACAAACAAACTAAAAATGAATACTTTGGATATAACAGTCATGGCGTGCATCGAAAGCGCAAACTCAGCGTTTGGATCACATGCGTTGACCATTCAGTCACTGATCTCGTGGTAAACTTTCTTTATGCGGCAATATTAATACGTCAATATAAACAGGCATCGCACTCCTATTTATAATTTATACAAATCTAGTATTTTTTAAAAAAAATATTTATTCTGCAATTATACAAATAACACTTTTAAATTGATCAAATCATGGTCCTTTACCTAGTATATCTAATACTATAATACGAGGAATGGTTGCCAAGTCGAAAATCGCCCCAGAATTAATAAACTCCGGTAAACTTGGGGGTCTGGGGTTTTTGGCCACGAGGAATCGACTGGCGCCGGTTTTGAAGCGCTACGGTCGAGCAGTTCGGAGTTACAGATAGGCTATTTTCAAACTTTATTAGTTCACCATAATGGCTACTTAAATTTTCAAGCGGTAACGTGCTGCCATCTATAGCCAATATGGAGAACTAATAAAGTTTTATGTTTATGCTGTTATAGGTTTATAATATGTTTCTTATGTATGTATATATGTTTGGTTTTTCTAAATAAATTTGTCAAAAATATTGAACTTCAACATACTTCAATCTTTACCTTTACTTTACCTTTGTATAGAATGGTTCCCTTTCGAAACTCTAACTTTGTTTAGAATAGTTTACAATGGTGCACTTTAACCGGTTATCTTTTCACCAATGGTTTCACAAATTTTCTTATGGCATGTATTGTTTTGATAAATCACAATTGAAAATTTAAATCTTCGAGTTAGCTTCGATACCTGTTTTCTCCGAGCGGAGCTCGGTCATCCGCTGGTTAGCTGTAATATCAGTTTTACATTCTGCCTTTTTGAAATTTTCAGTAAAGGTCAGGAAAGAGATATAGTTAGCAATAAAATTATATTATGGATTTTTACTAGAAATAATTAATTTGAATTCAGTATTATTTTTCTTGTTGTTTGATACATTACAAATTAGCTATAAACCATTTTTCCTATTTCATGGTCAAGGAATTTACTTTTGAGTGCATGCGTCTGATTATTCACTGTAGTTATATGCAAGGTACAGTCAAACATGAAATTTATTTAGAGTCGTGAATTGAGATAAATATTGAAGTGAATTTAGACATTTTATGACTTACATAGTGCATGCTATCAAATCCCTTAATTAAGGATTCGCATTTTGACTTATTTAATATATCTATCAGTAACAACAACAAAAAAATCATTGATAAGTTTTAAAAAGTCGTTTGGCATAGATTTTAACAAAATAATAATTTAATCAAGCTAAATTAATTGAAGAATAAAAAAATTCTCACTGATAAATAAAAAGTAAATAAGATATATTTTCATTGCAAATGGCTAAAATAAATTTCATACTTCTATTAATAATAAGAATTGAGACAAATTATGAGAATAAATAAGAAATAGAAGTACTAAGGTATTTAGTAATTTAAATGATGCCACAACCTAACTCTTATATTCCAAGAAATATAGTTTACCATTAATATTAACGTTGATAGTAATTTTTTGGTGGTAAAATGTGCAATTAGAGATATCATAAGTTATATAATTAATATCATTTCTGAATCATAAGTTATAATTTAATTATTTAATCAAAATAGATCTGTGATCGTTGAATAATTTATGAGGATACTTTATGTGATGAAAAATGTTATTATGAAAATAATTTATTTATCGAATTAATATAGTGAATTTACTGAATTAATACTTTATTTATTGAGTAAATTTTACGCTTAAGGAAAAATATACAATGCATATATTCAACATATATTCCATGAAATATAGTTTATTATTTAGTATTTCAACACTTACAGTAATGATTCTTTTGGCAGTAAGTTGTGATTTTAGTGATTATTTCAGAGGTTATATAATTTAATTATTGAATTTAGCTTATGTTTGTGAGTAATGAATAATTTATAAGAGTGTGTTATGCAAAGTTACCAAATCAACGCTCTACCCATTCTAAGAATAAGTTATGTAATCAAATGGCAAGATATATCTCGCGCAAGAAAATAAAAGATTATTTTGTGGTTAGAATTCACACTTTGATGCAATGTTTACCATTAATCATATATGGTCTAGTAAGTAATATGTCTCAATACTTAAGAGCAACATTGAATAACAGCCGTATCTTTTTTTCCCTTTAAATATCCCTTTATCATGAAATATTCATTTTATTTCTAATTTAATGGCTTAATGATAATTAATTCAATTCTGTTCTATTTGGCATTTGAGATTAAATGTCTTATTTTTATTATACATAACTACATAATGATAGATTATAACTGAAAATAAAATTTTAATTTAAGAATTGTAGTTTATAATTTAATACGTTCTTTTATGTAATTTATAATTTAATATTATAAATATTTCAAATTTTTTTTTGTAATTTTTAGTTTGTATTTTATATTTATAATTTGCATTACATATTTATAATTTTTTTAAATAATTTTATTTTTTTAAATTTATTTTTCGTATGAGATTTGACTCATTATAGACCTAACGTTCTTAAACATATAACGATGAAAATCACAAGCTTCACATTTCCCGAGAATTTCGGGTAATGCGGCATAGCTTTCAGAAAGATTTTAATTAGTAAACAACATTAAAGCACAATTTAAATAATAAAATTATGATGAAATTTACATGAATTTTGTCTTCCCCAAACAGCTATCAATTTTTTTCATAATACTAACTTCAAACTTAAGGCTATAAGGTTAGTACCTCGTAATTTTCAACCGCAATCAAATGACAAGGATACCTGAAATGGCTCTCTTCTTCGAAATTCCCCACCAGTGGGGGGATATATGGCCATGACCGATTTAACGTACATAATACCAACTTGACTGGTACCAATCGACTGGTCTTCTGAAGAGTCAAGTCCCGAATCTGTAACCTCCCGGTTTCAAAATCAAGACTATAACACCAGACCATTGTGTACCTCACCTTAAACTTCGAAGGTTTTAAGAGTTATATTAAACATTGTTCTCTCAATCAGAAAATGAAAATAAATTGGAACCTTACCAAATAATTTTTCTTTTCAAATCTACTACATTACTCACTCTAATAATAAGACATACTTTTGTCTTCAAAATGAACTCTGTTTAGTTCATTGCATTCAAAAGTGTGATACAGTAAATATTATTCCAAAAGACAGTTGAATAATACAAAATATTCAAAAGAAATTCAGAATTAATTTTGAAATGGCAGAAATGCTTTCATTTCCAAAATATTTCAACAAGAAGCCTTAAGGCATCCGAACACAATCGAAGGAAAATTTTTGAAAAATTGGATTTTTTAGAAACTACTTACGGTTTTTAGACGATTGTCAATAATAAACACTATAAATACAAAAAAAAAATTGAAAATATGATATATTTTCAGAAATGGGAAAATTGTAGAAAATTCTAATGAAATTGAACCAAAAACGGTTAACACTATATGCAAAATTGTAATGCAGCAATCCTATTTTTCTTTCTACACAAGTCATAGAATACAATGATGAATGAAATGAACCAAAATCTATGAAACATTATGAGAGGCAAAGAAGTTACGGGTAAAAATATGCGTATAGATACATTTTTGCCATAAATTCATCTCTTAGTTTTTCTAAAAACACCTATAAATGAAAAAGTATTTCACCAACAATAAAACTTTTGGTTCATTTTACTACCCATATTATTTCAAACATACACTGAAATATTAATGTAAATACCTCTATTAATTTTTGTTATACTTGTTAACGGCGGAGAATTTTTATGAGTATTAAAGTGTTGAAAAAATTGAAGCTAAAGATAAGTTTTAATTGAAAAATATGTGATACTGAATGATAGGTCAGGCCTTCCTTTTCTTAGAAAAGATTAACTCTTTTGGGAAGAGAAAACTCTGAATTATAAAAAAAATTAAGCATTTATAAAAAATCTCCAATGTGGTCAATAGCAGTGTTTTCAACGTAGTCGGATACCTTAAGACAATCTACTGTAGCTAATCTTTGATGGCAAGAAAAATGTATACCATTATAGTGCAATATTATTAAAAAAATAGTATTTGATCCTATAGGACCTTACATAATAGTTTGAATATACTTTTTTTTAAATCAGTATTGCAAGTACTGGTAATTTATTCAATTTTTTACATGGTTATATTTCCCGAATAAAGAAATATCCAGAGTAAATTTGTGTTTATTATTATCAGTTACATATATTTTGATTTTTCATATTTTAAAGAAATTAATTCAGTTTTTATATAATTAATCGAATTTCTCTACATAACAACATTAATAATGTTTACCCAGATTATCTTTTGAACATATAAAAAAGTTTATACTATTATAGTGCAATATTATTAAAAAAATAGTATTTGATTCTTTAGGACCTGACATGATAGTTTGAATATACTGTTTTTTTTATCAGTATTACAAATACTGGTAATTTATTACATTTTTTACATGGTTACATTTCCTTAATAAAGAAATTTACAGAGTGAATTTGTGCTTATTATTATTAGTTACAAATATTTTGATTTTTTCTATTTTAAAGTAATCAATTCAATTTTTATATAATTAATCGAATTTCTCTACATAACAGCATTATGTTTTCCCAGATTATCTTATGAGCATGATAACTGATTTGATTTGAAGAAATCACTGGTACCTTAGAGAGAACTGTTGAATTTGTACAAATGACACCTGTAGAATTTGTATATAGTCTATATTGCCTAAATGATGATGATTATTCGTTTTTCCATGGCTCGATTATATTTGGAGATAACCACTATTGAGGTGAGTATAATGCAATTCAGAATTAGTGATTAATCATTTCATTTTAAAGAAACGTTGCTGAATTGTATGTTTATAGATAAATGCTGTTGTTCAGATGTTAGGGCCCGGAAAGCGATTTTTAACCTCTAATTTTAACCAAAGATGACGAAATTAACCAACCAAAATTAACTACTTACTATTTAATCAAATGTACAGAAATCCCCATTTGGTCGTTCTCTTCAATTATTTTCCCTTTCCAACCTCTTTTATTATCATAGTTCTAAGCCTTGAGGAGTTAGAGGAGGTTGTTTTCCTTTAATTGCCGAATAAAAGTATTTTTTATCTGCTCTCTATTTCTTCGAAAGGGTCCTTTAATTGTTCTTTCAAAACTAGGGGTACTGAGTATTTCATCTATCGATACAAAGGGTGTACCTGTTTTGTAAGGCAAAATTTAGATTCTAAATTATTAGAGATTGAGATTTCAGTTCAGAAATTGTTTTAAAAGACAAGAAAAATCATATTTTGAGTTGTTTAAGTCAATAAAAATGTTTCTCAAAAAGTTACGAAATTCAATATTGCAAATAATAAATTAAGCAAGGTGTTCTTGACTTTATAATATTTGAATAAAAAATAATTCATTCTTTTGCAGCTAAAACTGAT
This sequence comes from Argiope trifasciata, assembly GCA_026543055.1. NCBI lineage: Eukaryota > Metazoa > Arthropoda > Arachnida > Araneae > Araneidae > Argiope > Argiope trifasciata. The sequence continues at coordinate 67,706 of JAPMOQ010029029.1, read as the reverse complement.
TGAGTTACAAAAAAATGAAAAGTACTATTTTAAATGACTTCTTAGTAGAATTTCGTGGTCTCGAGAGAGTTTTAAGAGAATGTTTGCAAATTTAAACTACACATTGTTACGTCCTTTTTTCAAAATATTTATAGACATAAATTAAATATATGGCCTCATTTTCGTTCTTCAGCTATAAATCGGTCAATTTTAGCCATAGCAAAATGACAGTTTTTTATCGTATATTTTAGGCTATAAGCGACTTTTTTAATGAATGTGACCAATAAAATGAGGCGACAGTTATGAAAAGATAGAATTTGTGATTTGTCATTTATTACAAATTTATTCGATTTGATACTAATATATTTATTAATGCAAACAACAAAAATACTTTTTTTCCTTCCTTTAAAGAATTTTCAAATATGAATCACATGCTTATCTCTAACGTTTTAGAAAATAGCCATGACTCACGATAAGAGAAAACATGGAGTTTGAGATTGAAAATCAGTTTATTTTAACTTCATACAACCCCTCGCCTGCAGTAAAAATTTGTTGGCGCAGTATGGCCAAATATGGCCCTTGCGCCAATAAACCACACAAATCAACCAAAATAAGTGAAAATTTAAAGCATGTGCTCCTTGCCACCTAGAAAAATTAATTGGGCTTTTAAAAAATCTGTTGCATCCCCCCCCCTCCCCAATAATATAAGGTAGAATGATTTTATCTTTTTTTTTCATCCTAATGTAAGGATATATCCTTACACGAAGAATATTTTCATGCTTTCCTAAGATTTAAAAAAATTGGCTTTTCAATGGCATGAATTTCATTTCCTAATAATAATTCTTTTCTAATTCTAATCAATTTTTAAAGATCCAATGAAATACATTTTATATTAATTCCTTTAAATCTTTGTAATAACAGGCTTTTTTACTGTCTAATTACATCTTCCATTTGCGCTCTTTTTCAAATTTTAAATGTTTTCACTTGTGATATTTTCGTTTCTCTTTCTCAATACTTTCTTATAAACAAATGCAGAATTTTAATATATGTAATCTTTTAAAATGTTGTTATTTATTTAGACTTTAACTTAGTGTAATACATTAACACATAGTTGTTTAATGTCACATTTGACAGAATTAAGTTTGAGTTCAATGAATATGATTTTATTTTATAAGTTTATCAGTTTTGTAGTAACTTATTTATGATATATTTAGTTATGCTTGCTTCAAATAATATTATTTAAAAACGTGTCAACAGATATTTATCACAAAAAAACATTACCGAAGCTCAAATTTTAAATAATGTATTTTGAAAATTTAATTAATTATTATAGATTATTAATCTGATTAAGCTGCATAGATGAGCTAAGATTAGAAAAGTGAAACGAAATCCATAATATTTTAACAAGAAAATGAAAAAATAATAATATAAATATTTTTTAATATTACTACTTTTATGCGTGTTGACACCCTGTTGAGTCCACGTTGTATTTTATTCTATGAAAATTATCCAGAAAAAATATTAAATATTTCTATTGGGTATTGGGAAATATTTAAGGAATTAAATAAAAGTTTCAATCGTTTTTCTTAAAATCATTTAATTTTTCAGTTTAAAGTAAATCACTTTGAAATCTCTAATTACGCGTCGATATTTCATATTTTCCCCACGGTTCCAAGCATTCCTTACATATATGTGCAGAATGGCGAAAATCTTCAATATTATTAAGTAAGTATTTATCTAAGGTTAAAGATTTAAAAACTCTTAAGAGTATGCAAATAAATGAGATATTAAAGGTTATGAGATAAAAATTATATTAATTTTTTAAGTGCATGTAAAACAAATACACGCAAGAAGATCAGCTTCTACTTCAATATTCAAAGACAAATATATCATTACATCATTAATATGATTAACAAAAATAGCAATTGGGGTTATTGGGTCCTCGTAGATTAATGAGAAAACTGCAATTAGAAATATAGCTGCTATACCAACAGCAACAACAAAAAGATTAATTATATGTCATAACCGAAACTTGGAAAAAGGCTAATTTAAAAATTATCCAAGCAACTGCAAATCAGTTTGATGAACCACTGAAACATAGAAAATAGTTTAATTTCTCCTATTACACCCGGAGATAATAGGATATCTGTAATTGTCAAAAAGTAAATATAAAATACATGCTTGGATAATAGTAGCATTTTCATTCGTATAATTACTTCAACAAACAAGTCAGTAATTTTAGATTTCACTAAGAAGAAATCACGCTACCTAGAGCTATTTTATAAAATTAGATGTGATTTCTTTTCGTCATCAGTGGACTGCAAGCAAATATGTTATCAGTTTCTGAAAAATAATTATTTTTGTCTATACGAAAAGGTGATAGCATAGAAAAGAAACCAAAAGGCCAGCGATAAAAGCTTTTATAAGCGGAGTAGAAAATGATTAAGAAGTGAAAAGGAAATCTATTGAAATGCAGAATCTAGAAATTTCCAACCGCAAATTTTGAACTAGGCAAAACGTGAAAAATTCCTATTTTATTTTTAATTCATGAATTTTAAGAATATCCAATCAACTATTTTATAAAATAATTAGGTGCCTTCAAAACTTTTTAATTTTTGCTTAACTATTAGCAGAATATTTGAAAAAAAAAAAGAATTTCATGAACGTGTTTAGTTTAGTTATATTAACGTCCCGTTTTAAAGCAACACGTGGGCTATTTTGGGACGGACCTCGTAATTTTGAACCACGGTCAGATGACGAGGACGACACCTGAACTGGCACCCCCCTCTCCACACCACGCCACACCAGCAGGAGGACATTTGGCCTGACAGATTTAACGTGCAACAGACCCCCTCACACGACGGTTCTTCGGTGGAATCGAGTCTCGAACCTGAAACCCTCCGGTTCCGAAGCCGAGACTTTACCACCGGGCCACCGCGGCCCTTCATGAACGTGACTTTTCAAGAATGGTGAACAATTTTAAAAACATGGCTGTCATTTTTTTATTTTCAAATGTAAATATAAATTCATCAAAGCGTATAGGAAGTGAAATTGGAGTTTAAAAAAATCCAGTTTGAAAACGTACGAAATGTTTCAATGAAGTATAGAGACAGATTTTAAAAAATATATATTCAATTCAAATTAATTTCTTTTTAAAATTATGAAATGTTGAAGATTATTTTTCGGCCCTTCAATATAATGTTAAGACTCGTTTACTAGAACTGAAATTTCTTCCAGTTACCTATTACAGTTTATTTAATGTTTTCTTCTGTTTAAATAATGTCATTTTTATTGTATTTTTAATATTTCCAACTTAACACTAATCATACCAACACTTATTAGATACCTAGTTTACCATAGCGGGTCAAATGACCCGAAATTTACGTTTCCTACTTTTATGTATGAAATATGGATGTTGGAAAGGAAATAAAAATATAATGATAATAAAATATGTATATAATTATATGAAATAGTATTTTTACAATTTCTATTTCAAACGCAAAAAATAAGAGTTGTTCTTATACATCACATTTTTTACACATAAGTGTTTCCGTCGCACATTTCCCGCAAACAAATTTTTTACAATTGGAGCAAATTTTATTAGTTTTATTCTCTTTGCAGTATCCTATTTGACACCTGTTACGTTTATTAGAATCTGTAACAGGGTTAGGCAACGATCGTTTAGTATTTGCTTTTTCTTTTGGTTTTTCACGGGCAACTTGAAAATCGTCGGCAAGTTCTACTGCTAGCTTGAGTAAAAAGTCTTGTGTCGAGATATTATCTCCTGTTGTTTTGAAATTTTTATATTTTCTTGAATTATTCTCAGCTATTTTGATTGAACTACTTTACGTAACAGTCTTTGCATACATTTGCAGTTTACTGAATATAATAAGATAAGCAATATGTATTGATAAGCTTATAAAACAAAAAAAATGTTCTCCGGGTCAAATGACCCGATGTGGTAGAAAACAGTATACGACAGTTATTACTCAAAATAAACAAAACAAAAAATTATAAAAATAGTATAAGAACAGTAGACTTAATTAGTCAGAAAAAGTCAGTAAGTTAAATTTGGAGAAGTAATAAGATAATACGTGCATTATCAATGCAAAAGTTCAAAATGGGTCATTTGACCCGTTATGGTATAATTAGTGTTAAAAAAGTAACTTTGCGGAAATAATAAAAATGAGAAGCCGCAAGAAGATTTTTATTTAGAAAAAACTCTTGAATTGAAAATGTAAGTGTTTTGTCATGATATAGCAAAGCGTATGATTAGACCTCATTTCGAGTTCACGTTCAGTTCAATTAGCCAATAGACATTCATAAAGATTTTACCTGTCAGAAAGGAAGTGAAGGCAACTGGTGGATTTTTCACTTTTTATTTCGGCAAAAGTAACATATTTATAAGAAAGAGCACAAAGGCAAAGCAACGCAACTAGACATTACAACGTACACAACAAGTCTAAGCAATATAAACAAACCCAGAGGGGGACACAGCACCCTCGAGTGGAAAACCCTGGACCTCAAGGGGATTAATAAACTTTTAACAGCGTGTTATCATGATATAATATTCAGTTGGTCTTGATTCTTGGTCTTCCAAGAACTGCCCTTTTTTCCCAATCATTGAAGAATGTTTTTGCTATTAAACTGTTAATTTACCGTTTGACTTGAAGGCACAAACTCTTTCAGCAAAATTTTTAGTTCACTGAAACAGTAAAACAATTGTTCTTTAATTGACCAAACATTATTTTCACAGTTCTGTTAAAACTTGGATACAGTTTCTATTGCATTACACTCAAATCCAAGAGAAAGCTTCATACTTTAACATAGCTTGAAATTTATGTCTTAAATTTTCAGAATATAAAAAAAGGAAAAGAATGAGCTGAATAAGATGAAATTTTATGTACAACTAAGTGGATCTACATGGTTTACAAATTCCAGTGATTGATTCTCTTTCTTTCAAGTAGGATGGTCACAGATTTGCAAGAGATGGCATTTCCAACTTCCTTACTCATCTTCTTGTCATATAACACTATTCTCCCTATCCACAGGGTTATTCATATTGAATGGGACAAAATTAATACTATAGTAAGGATTATGTAATAGATTTATTTAAATAAAACGAATTTATTATGTAATTACAACTACACCAGTTTTATCTGGCAACAGCGATAATTTTCACAGTAACGAAATCCCGTTAGAGGTCTCTTGGAAACAGAAGTCGCCATATTCATTATCAAGGAGGGTTAACACGAGACTTATTGTCCGCAAACGTTGCCTCTCTGCTGTTGTCCCGGTATTGTCCCCGTGTGAACACTTCGGACAATGCAGACAACGTTTGTCCCAACAGGACAATTATTTGCCATTGTCCCGTTGTGGTCACATGATTTTACGGAAGTAGTCGTGATCTTGTATTGTGAGCAATAATATGCCTCGTGTGAACCCACCTTCAAAATGCTGTCATCCATGCATGATACGATATTTTGTACAGTTGAATATGCCACAAAAGCTTTGTTTATCATCGTTCAAAGAGATTTTCACAAGGCATTTGTATAAAGAGCCATCGTCGCAACAACGTTCTATTTCTGCATCATTGAACGTTGCATGAAACAATTTCAGGGCACGGGATTCATGCATAAGAAAACCAGCCCAGAACAAACTACCGCCAAAATCGAAGTGACTAAAAAAATTCCTGAAACATATTCACGAAGCCTCGAAAAGTCAAAACGTCGAGGGAGAGCAAAACTGAATGTACTTCAAACAGCGACCCATGTTAATGAGACATAACGTGTGTTGATTGATATGTGGGAGTCATCGAGAGTTTTCTATCCCGAATGTGTCGGTTACCTGAGAGGTATACACAAAACAGTCATAGAGACTTGGATAATTAGTTCCCTGTTGAATTAGATTTATCAAAATAAATTAATGGCTGTGTTCATAAGAATGTTTTATTTTTAAACCATTCAATATGGATCGCCATACATTTGTGAATACTTATGTATAGAATTCAAATATTCATTGTAGTTCGTGGAGAGCGCTTTCGTACCGAATATAAAAACGTCTGCTTGAAACTAATGGTTCTGTTTTATTTGTAACACTTCTCTAGCATAAGAGTGTTGCTAGAATCACAGCCAAATAAGCTCATATCTCACATACATTGTTCAGAGTATTATTGAACTTAAATGTATGATTTTGTAATTGGAATTTTTCTTTATCTTGCATCATTTTCTAGACACGAATGCCGATTCTGTATTCAGCCATCAGGTGGCTCTGTAAACCAATCTGATCATGTAGTATGTGACCCTTTTATTATTTTAAATACTAACTTTGGGGCAATGCCTGTCTTCGTTTGACTTAATGGGAGACAGGAATAAGCAAGTAGAAGGAGTTTAGTGGATTTCCTGTATGTAATGTGATAGACAAATATATGAAATCATGTATATGAGATTTTCATTACATGAAAAATATATGATAAAAATATAAATAGTTTTAATTTCGCAGCAATAGTAGCCGCCGAAGATCAAACATTTGAATTATTAGGATGAATCGCAAACATTCTCATCTCTTTAAGTCAGGAGATAAAAGATATATAAATCTTCTGTATGAAATATTGCAATAGGAAAATATTATGAAATGTATATCTCTGCCTTTAAAATATGTTTAAAAAAACAATGCTTCTTTATGGTTATGATAAAATGCATACATTAATTGCTTTTAAAATCGTTGCAGTACAAGAGATTGATGCAGTTAAAAAAGTTACACATATTGTTACCGAATCATGATTAAAAATTAATTTTGAAAATTATTTAAATTAAAGAGGAACAATAGGGCTACTTTAGTTAACAAATGAGCTAATTTTTCAATTCTAAATTTGCACTTATTTTGTGCGATAATATAACCAAAGTTCTTACGAAAAACAAAAGTCAATTTCTTTCAACTTTTAATCAAATATTTATTGAAAATATAGAATCCTTTTGAACGAATTCTGAATATTGCAATTAACAGATGGTATCTAGGCTGTGAGTATTATTACGTAAATTAATTTTTTTTATTTCAGTCTGCATACCAAATAATTTCAAAACACAATTAGCTTTATTAAATGTGCATTCTGGCTTTTGTACAGAAACGTTAGGCAGTTATAATGCTTACACCAAATTCCACTATTTGGCGGGCCACGGTGGCCTGATGGTAAGGTCTTGAAACATGAGGGCTAGAGGCTAGAGGCCAGATTGCACTGAAGAACCGACGTGTCAGCGGGTCTGGTACATGTTAAATTCGTCGGTGCAAAACGTTATCCCGTTGGTGTGGTGTTGAAGTCTGCAGGGTTGGGGTATATGTATACTTCTAACTTGATTGACTATGTATACTTCGAATACGTAGATAAGTCAAGTACGCAATGGATTTCCGTTTGAATCAAAATAAGAAAATATTCTCAAAATAGAAGGTGCCATCTTATTAGATGGCAAAGAAAATAAAACAGTTAAAGCAACATTAAGGTTCCGAGGTTATGATTGGGTGGCGGTGGCCTGGTGGTAAAGTTCTGGAAGTAAGGCTTCGAAACCGGAGGGTTTCAGTTTTAGGACTCGATTCCACCGAAGAATCGTCGTGTATGGGGGTCTATTGCATATTAAATCTGTCAGGTCAAACATCCTGCCGCTGGTGTGGTGTGGAGAGGGGGGTGTCACCTCAGGTGTCATCCTCCTCATCTGAACTTGGTTCAAAATTACGAGGTCTGTCCCTAAATAGCCCTAGTGTTGCCTCAAAAAGGGATGTTCATATAACTAAACTAAAATTTAAACTAAACCACTATTTTTCAGAAACATTTTCTTCGTTTCTATACAATTTCTGTTTTCCTCTTCAGTTCTATGATACTACACATAAAATATGTGTTATCTGATATGAAGAAAGCGATTACTTTTTCGAAATTCATCACCAGTTTATTTCTACTACAATTTAAAACAATTATTCTACACAACCTTAGCTATTATGTACATTCACTTCACCTTTAGTGAAATCTTTTAATATATTGAGTTGCGTTACGTTGCTACTTCGTTTCACCTTCAGATTTATTCCCCATTCACTGATGAAAAGAAAAGCATTTCTGATTGTATTACCAACTGAATTTCAAGAGGCGATTCTCTACCAAACCGGAAGCGGAATATTTATCCTTCTGTTATCTTAACAATGAAATGACTCTTTTCCCACTTAAGTGATAAGAATTTGATCGCCCGAAACAGCCAACAACAGTCTTTACAGCTTTGATATAGACCTTATAAAGGGTCTATATAACTGTCTATTGTTAGAGGAAGTGTTATTTTAGTGAAACAGTTTTTCTTCAATTGCTTTAATGAATGCCTTCAAGTATCTATTTGAAAAGGTTTTTAACCCTTTTTTAATAATAACGTATTTCTGATGTTAAAAATTCAATAGAATGCTGGATTAATAAGTGAAAACAGAACAAGGAAATCAAATATCAGTTTTGAATAACTAGTTTTTTAAATTTTATAATTATTAAAGAATCATAAAAAAATAATAATTCTTTAATTAATTCTAAATTTCTAAAATGCTTTAAAATAATAATAAGTCTTTAAATTTATAATTTTAGAATTTGTAGCTGGAAAACATCAACATTTCGGAACAACAACAGCAAAAAAGACGAGTGGTCTCCCTGAAATCGTATCGTATATTCTTCAATGAAGAATAATATATTTGACAAATAAGATATATTTTCCAATGAAGATAAGACTCAATGATCTTTCGGTATGGCGGTTGGTTCTCGAAGAATTCCTGAATACAGAACACCAAACTTTGAACTACAGTTATAGTCATATTGTAACATACAAAGTATCTTTAAGTCCTTTTTTAAATAACCAGCGGGTGACCGAGCTCCGCTCGGAGAAAACAGGTATCGAAGCTAACTCGAAGATTTAAATTTTCAATTGTGATTTATCAAAACAATACATGCCATAAGAAAATTTGTGAAACCATAGGTGAAAAGATAACCGGTTCAAGTGCACCATTGTAAACTATTCTAAACAAAGTTAGAGTTGGGAAAGGGAACTATTCTATACAAAGGTAAAGTAAAGGTAAAGATTGAAGTGTGTTGAAGTTCAATATTTTTGACAAATTTACTTAGAAAAACCAAACATATATACATACATAAGAAACATATTATAAACCTATAACAGCATAAACATAAAACTTTATTAGTTCGCCATATCGGCTATAGATGGCAGCACGTTACCGCTTGAAAATTTAAGTAGCCATTATGGCGAACTAATAAAGTTTGAAAATATCCTATCTGTAACTCCGAACTGCTCGACCGTAGCGCTTCAAAACCGGCGCCAATCGATTCCTCGTGGCCAAAAACTCCAGAATCCCAAGTTTACCGGAATTTATTAATTCTGGGGCGATTTTCGACTTGGCAACCATTCCTCGTATTATAGTATTAGATTATTTCACTTGAGTGCATACAAAACTGCAAGGCAAACTATTTATCAAATCTTTGAGAAATATTCAAAATTTGATAATAATCTGAGTTTTAAATATTAAATTTGTGTATGAAATGTTATTTACCTATTTGATTATGTTTTGCATTTATGGACTACATTTGTGCTCGAGCAGCAGATCAGGTAGAATTCTTTTGAATGGATTTTATTCATAATTTGATACAAATCTACAAATTTGGTGATAAGGCATACATCAGAATTCATCCATTTGTCTCAAAGTATGCTCACAGTTATCTTGCTCAACTATAGACAGACATAAGTATTGTGTTGACTTGAGTTGTGTGAATTGGGTGTTTCAGACTCAGGAAGACCCTATACTATGACATCCTTTTGAAATATTGAATTTTTTGACGATTATAATACTTTTCCTATACTTTATATACAAGAAAGTATTATTGTATAATCTTAATTTTTTTTTATAAAAAACATACAAATAGATATTATATTCTCAAAAAAGTGCTGATATGCATCAAATTTAGAAATGAATAAGTCAAGGACTCGACTTACGAACATATAGACGCTTTACCCCTAAAATGGGAAGACTCAATTTTGATATGTTATTTAGTGACTACATTTGCTGTCCTATGTCACATTTTGAATTTTAATTAATCGGAGAAAAATATGTTCAAAACAAGCAATCTATGTTTCGGTATTTATACATTGACCCCATTCCAATGGTTAATCTAATACTATAATACGAGGAATGGTTGCCAAGTCGAAAATCGCCCCAGAATTAATAAACTCCGGTAAACTTGGGGATCTGGGGTTTTTGGCCAAGAGGAATCGATTAGCGCCGGTTTTGAAGCGCTACGGTCGAGCAGTTCGGAGTTACAGATAGGATATTTTCAAACTTTATTAGTTCGCCATAATGGCTACTTAAATTTTCAAGCGGTAACGTGCTGCCATCTATAGCCAATATGGCGAACTAATAAAGTTTTATGTTTATGCTGTTATAGGTTTATAATATGTTTCTTATGTATGTATATATGTTTGGTTTTTCTAAATAAATTTGTCAAAAATATTGAACTTCAACACACTTCAATCTGTACCTTTACTTTACCTTTGTATAGAATAGTTCCCTTTCCAAACTCTAACTTTGTTTAGAATAGTTTACAATGGTGCACTTTAAACGGTTATCTTTCCACCAAGGGTTTCACAAATTTTCTTATGGCATGTATTGTTTTGATAAATCACAATTGAAAATTTAAATCTTCGAGTTAGCTTCGATACCTGTTTTCTCCGAGCGGAGATCAGTCATCCGCTGGTTACCAAAAATTAAATTCCAATAGAATGTCTCAAAGCCATTGTTTATTAGTGACATACATTTACAGATGCATAAGTTGATTTATTAGTGACTAACTGGTACCCGGCGCAATGCTGTCACAGAAGAAATAATTTTAATACAGGAAATATCTTCATGCTCTAAAATCGTCGATATAGTTGAATTAATATATTTTTTAAAGTTACAACGGTGCAAAATTTTTTGTATTGGTGTATTCCAGGAAAATGCTGCAAAAAATTGCTGCTCAATATTACTAAAACTTTATTGAAATTTTAATGAAAATTTCAAACCTACAGGATTGGATCCCCTAAAACTTTTTCGCACTCTCTCTAACAAAATTGTTCCCTCAGAGAATGACTTACATAGCATTTAAGCAAGATAGCTATAAAATATTAACCTCTGGCTTTAATTTAACATCTTTACAGAATTTTCTGTGTCTCCACGGTGAGTTATTTGGAGGGTAATCCTTGGTAAAATGTGGTAAATAGATCCAAAGATAGTTTTTATATATTTGATAATTTTACTATGATTGTAAACATCCCGTAAGTGCAAGAGATAAGTATTCAAAGTTTCATCACAAAAGGATGAGCGGTACGGCAGCGAATAAGTGACATACAGACAAAAATTCATTTTTATTTATTTAGATTATACCGGAAAGTATCGCAAGAGGGCGATCATTATTATTTGATATTTTTAATTTTCATTTTGGCGAATTTTTTTGGACGCCAAGATTTTTAAGATAGCTAAACCAAAGAACATTCTACTTAGAGCAAACAGATTTATTTGATATTATTAATTACATTATACATTATTATTTGATATTTTTAATTTTCCTTTTGGCAAATTTTTTTGGACGCCAAGATTTTTAAGATAGCTAAACCAAAGAACATTCTACTTAGAGCAAACAGATAATATCATAATTATAAAGAAAATATATGATATTATTTAGAGGTCGCGGGGCCTGGTCTCGGCTTCAGAGCAGCAGGGTTGCAGGTTCGAGGCCGGATTGCTCCGATGAACAGCCGTATAAGTGAGTCTGGTGCACTTTAAATCTATCGGGTCCTCCCGCTGGAGTGATGTGGAAGTTTGGAGAGGAGGTGTCGTCCTCGTCATCTGACAGTGGTTCAAATTTGCGAAGTCTGTCCCAAAGTAGCCTTATTTTTGCTTCAAAACGGGACGTTAATATCATTAAGGTAAGCTAAGCTAAGTGTGACATTATTTAATTGCCAATAGAATTTACTATAATATAAATGTGAAATGATACTTTTAAAATGAAAATTTTGAGCCAATAAAAAGCCAGATACACCTTTATTACTTATTGTGCACTATATACAGCTTTATAACAATTTCTGAATAGTAAAATGTAACTACTGACAATACACCCCTGTTTTAAAATTCCCGAAGAGCAAAGACGTGCATTTGAGCTTGAAAATAAAAGGCTCATTGAATTTTATCTCCGATATTTCCTCTTAGCTGCAATAATACCTGGAGTGCAAGATGTGATTATCCGGATCGATTGATGCATTTTCTTTTACTGCCGCCTTGGGTCCGGAAGAAAAGAGGGGCGTTCCGGACAATAATTCGATAAATTACTTTCGGAGCAAGGTAAGGGCCCGGGATGATCAAGAATAGAATTCTTCTCACATTTGCGATTTATTATTGATGTGCCGTACGAACAGGGGATAAAAATACATGTTATCGATTGGTTATGTCTGGTTATACTGATATTGGAGCAATTCTAGGATATAAAGCAGGATTTCATATGTAATTTCACATAAATTTATCCTATTGGTTTTTCTGGTACTTTTCGAATAGTTAGATGTAAAAGATAAAATATTGAACAATATATAATGTGTTTTGTAAAAGGGTTATCATCTGAATATTATATTCAAACTGCATCTTGGGAAAAATTTAATTTAACCGAAGTTCCTATTTTTTGATCCAATAGATGAATTGAAAAGTTAATGCTAAAAACGTGAGAAAATTTCATTAATATAACCATTGTATAAGGTTAAGGTTTTAGATATTTTTTTAAGATGAGAAATTTAACGAAGATATATGATGGTATTAATCTCCCACTCATGGCACTAATATTCCAAATGTTCAGTTTAGCGTAGTTATTTTAACATCCCGTTGTAAAGCAACACTAGGGCTATTTTGGGACGGACCTCGTCATTTTGAACCACGGTCAGATGACGAGGACGACACCTGAGTTGGTACCACCCCTCTCCAACCAAACTACACCAGCGGGAGGACGTTTGGCCTGACAGATTTAATGTGCAAGAGACCCCCCTCACACGAAGGTTCGTTGGTAGAATCGAGTCTCGAGCCTAAAACCTTCCGGTTCCGAATTGTATTCCAGAAAAATGCGCCCTGGGATTATACAAGTGTAATACTTTGATCTAGAATTAATGAATTCAGTAATATATACTTCAAATGGTGCAAATGTACAAGTCGGAGTGTTAATATTGCAATTTTAATACATTAAAAATTGCATGAGAATTCCGTATTTCGTCATAATAAATTAAGAAAATACTATTTTTCAAAAACAGTTTTACACTTTTTTAAAATTTAATAAAAAAATCAGTGGTGTAAGCCTTTTTATTGTTTAATTTTGTGGAATTTTCACAATCTTTAAAACAATATTTTTGACAAAATTTTAAATTATTTTCTTATTACAAAAGCAGTGATATTAAGTGTTGACGTTATTTCATCAAATAGTTGAACTCAGGATTTTCTTCTATTGCTGAAAGATAATGATAGAAGATTTTGCTTATAATTGTTGCAGTTCACAATAGAAATGAGAATGTGTAATTATCATAGTACGAAAGACAAAGCGCAATTAGAACACAGATTACCTTGACATTTATGTTTTTAGTGAAATCATGATGTAAGAATATTCAGCTGTATTATAGGGCTCATATTAAGTAACACAAGTTTATAATTGAAATAACAATGTTTTAAAATCTATGAATACTGAATAACCCCAAACGTCTGTTTAATCGAAATGACTAACTATTACTGCGAAAACGCTCTCTCCTTCGTCAAGTATGATTGATTGAACCTCCAAGGTGCATACTTTGTTTGTTACGAAGATTCACATATATGGGTTTGAGGGATATCGAGGTTCTTCTAAGAATTCTCAAAGGATGTCTGAATATATATTTCATTGATAACCATCAGTAAAGTGGTGTCTGAATTATCATTTCTCTTAAAAACACTGCTGTCATTCTGCGTTTTTTAAGGGAGAGGGCAAGGAATTTTGTGTGAGTAATAATGAACATGTTTTTAATATGAATTTGTTTTTAATATGTTTTTTTTAATATGAATTTATTTTTAGTACATTTTTTTTAATATGAATTTAGTTTTTTAATACGAATTTAGTTTTTTAATATGAATTTGTTTTTTAATAGGAATTTGTTTTTTAATAGGAATTTGTTTTTTAATATGAATTTGTTTTTTAATATGATTTTTTTAATATGCATTTGTTTTTTAAAATGCTTTTTTTAATATGCATTTGTTTTTTAAAATGCTTTTTTAATATGAATTTGTTTTTTAACATGCTTTTTCAATATGAATTTGTTTTTAATATGTTTTTTTAATATGAATTTATTTTTAATGCGTTTTTTTAATATGAATTTTTTTAATATGAATTTTTTTTAATATGAATTTTTTTTTAATATGAATTTTTTTTAATATGAATTTATTTTTTTAATATGAATTTGTTTTTTAATATGATTTTTTAATATGAATTTTTTTTAACATGCTTTTTTAATATGTTTTTTAATATGAATTTTTTTAAAATATACTTTTTAGTATGAATTTATTTTTTTATATGAATTTGTTTTTAAATATGCATTTGTTTTTAATATGTTTTTTAATAAGAATTGGTTTTTAATATGTTTTTTAAAATAAGAACTTGTTTTTTAATGTGTTTTTTAATATGAATTGTTTAAATTTCATACAAAATTTGAATGAGTCTATATTGGTGAGGATAGACTGACATAAATTATTTAATCGATTATAGTAAGGGTTATTTTATATATGGTACCAATTTTTTTTTAAATGTGGTAAAAATTTGTTTTTAAAATTTTGTTGAAAACTAAAATTCTGAGCTTTCTAATTTGTAAATATCATTTTAATTCCAAAAAGAAAATAAATTTAAATATATTTCAAAAATTGATTGAGAAAAATCAGATTATTGATTTTCTCAATGTAACTAACATATATATATTGTACTGTTCTTAAATGATAAATTGCCAGATTAGAAGCCGAAAAAGTTTAAAGGAAATTTATTTAAAATATTAAATTAAAGAATGTACTGAAAAGTAGACATTTCATAAGTTACAAAAAATATATAGATTTTCAGTCCCTCTTGATTTAGTATATATAAACATGGCCATCAGTAAATAGTATTTCTGCCATTTTAAAAATCATTTTTTAGAGATCAAAGTGACTTTAATGGCAAAGCAGAAGAAATTTGATTTAACTCCAGTTTTCAGATATGCAATGCCTTTTTGGAACTTTCCTTTTGAAGGAAAGCTTAGAAATTTTCCATTAATTATTCAAATTAGAACACAGAAACTGTTTGTAAAGCTCACAATAATTTACGAATTTCT
>JAPMOQ010029029.1:0-46211 GCA_026543055.1 Argiope trifasciata | reverse complement strand
TTATTCTATAACTTGGTTACTAAGAAAAATAGGATTGCTGCATTACAATTTTGTATAGAATGTTAACCATTTTTGTTAAATTTCATTAAAATTTACTACACATTTTCCTTTTTTTCAAAATATGTTATATTTTCGAATCATTTTGTTGTATTTAGAGTATTTTGTATTATAATTGACAATACTAAAAACTATAGTTTTAAATAATTTTTTAAAAATCCAATTTTTTTAATAATTTTCCTTTGAAGGTAGTTGGATACTTTAAATAATTACTCAAACAACTTCAGTGGTAACTTTCGGACTATTTATGAGCAAAGTGAATCGCATCTGGACTTCTGTTCAACAGGAAAATATGCTCATCTAAGCCTTTTCATTTGTAATGGAATTATTTTCGTTTCGCGGAAACACTTCACCTGTCGAATTCTTTGCAGCTGTCTATTAAAGGATTTATTGCATCATGTCTGAGAAGTCTTTAGTTTGATCTGTAACGATCATCGTAGCCATATTTGACGTAAATAAATGTCTTATATTTTATATACCAGCGGATGACCAAGCTCCGCTCGGAGAAAACAGGTATCGAAGCTAACTCGAAGATTTAAATTTTCAATTGTGATTTACCAAAACAATACATGCCATAAGAAAATTTGTGAAACCAGTGGTGAAAAGATGACCGGTTAAAGTGCACCATTGTAAACTATACTAAACAAAGTTAGAGTTTGGAAAGGGAACTATTCTATACAAAGGTAAAGTAAAGGTAAAGATTGAAGTGTGTTGAAGTTCAATATTTTTGACAAATTTATTTAGAAAAACAAAACATATATACATACATAAGAAACATATTATAAACCTATAACAGCATAAACATAAAACTTTATTAGTTCGCCATATTGGCTACAGATGGCAGCACGTTACCGCTTGAAAATTTAAGTAGCCATTATGGCGAACTAATAAAGTTTGAAAATATCCTATCTGTAACTCCGAACTGCTCGACCGTAGCGCTTCAAAACCGGCGCCAATCGATTCCTCGTGGCCAAAAACCCCAGACCTCCAAGTTTGCCGGAGTTTATTAATTCTGGGGCGATTTTCGACTTGGCAACCATTCCTCGTATTATAGTATTAGATTGTAGCTGTTCAATATCCGTTTAAAAAGTAATTCCTAAATTAGAGAAAGGATTTTCCTTGGGAAAAAAGCTGAAATTAATGGTTTTCTCTATTATTCTATTTTTTATGAATGGCATTTAAAAGAACATATGATATTTTTTTATTGAAAAATAATATAAAAATAGAATTATAATATAAGGTCTTTAAGTACCAATTATTTATTCATTATAAATTCAAATTAATTTCATAAAGATGTGTTTATGCTGCACACATTAGAGAACGATCACTTTTGCGTGATGGCTGCAAAGCTTTGAAAAGAAAATGTTTTGAAAATATAAGGTCAATTGAAATAGAAAAACTTCGGAAAAAAGTAAGTAACTTTAACGTAACTTTATTCATAAAATAAGATTTTATGAATAAGCTCTTCTGGTGACTGAAATAAAAAAAGCATTGCAAATTAGCTCTACAAGTTTTTAAGATACTTTTTTACATTTTACATAACCCTTGGTGAAACAGTTTGGAGCTTTTATATTAGGTAAGCTTTCACTCTAGTAATAAAAGTAGTGGTGAAAAAATTGCCTACAATTCATTCAATGCATTATTAGACAAATAAAATTTTTCTCAGTAGAAGGCAATGTAAATAAAACATGCCTACTATCAATAAAAGCACATGAAGAAAAACGTTGTAAAATAATGTTCTTATCAATGAACAGTCGTAGCTAAATATAAATAAAATCCAGCGTTGTTAAGCAACATTCATATCAAACTGATATAAAATATTGAAGAAAAGTCTTCATATTAAATTAATTAGCAACTTAACTATAGTTCAACTTCTGAAATCTCTAGGACAACCAAGAACAACTATGGTTAATGCTGTATTCTTACCTGGACAGTATCAACTTGATAAATGGAAGTAAATGCGTGTTTTCCTAGTGACTGAAATCCCTTCATGCCGATTTTTGAATTATGAGATCGGTGGAAAAGAACTGGCAGCATTCTTAAGCCTTATTCCAAAGCATCATTCACGTTTTTGAAACAGGCACATTTCCCCCTCTTTACTCTTTCTTGTGATTATTCGAAGTTCTTTGATGTTTGTTCAGTTAACCAACAATTTACAGGAACGGCAGAGTAGTTCTTCGATGGATCAGATGGCAGATTTATGACCATATCTGTAAAGACAAAGACCGTCGGACGAGGCTTTAAGGTCTTGTATTCTTAATTATAAGTCTGAGTCATCAATATTACAGCCTGTGATGTATGAATGAACGAAAAACATCTTTATTACCACCCTGGTGTAATTTGTCTTTAAGAAACATCAAAGAAAACCGGAGGAGAAATAATCATATTACATGCCAGAATCCACTTATTTCCGGAATTAAATTGACTATGGTGAATATTGCCGCTAGAGGCTTTTGTTGTTGTTCGCAGTCAAACGAGACACAAATGTGGTCTAGTTTCTCTTCAAAGGTTTTCAGAGAAACATGAATTCTGCTTATAAGATGTATTTTTACTAAATGGACTCTAAAGACATTTGATGGAATGTTTTTCTTTTATATGAAGTCCTTAAATCCTGAATTATAAACGACAGATTTTAAGAAGAGACCAAATCACCACAAAAATTATTATATATCACTTTTGTAATGTTAATTGATAGTTTTTACATAAATCTTTCATGTTTACAATTCATTGACTTCATTTTCATATTTCACTTAAAATAATGAAGAATTATGAACTAAATCAACTGAGAACAACAATACTTTAAGCAACATAGTTTACACATGTTAATTATTTACAATCATTTTTAATAATTATAAAATGCAGGATTAAACACTAAGTCTTTAATACCGTTAATTACTTAAACAATGTTTCAAGTTCAGAAAATAATTGTTTACATTCCTAATTGTGTTATTTGCAAGTTTTAAGTAAAAGACTTTTGAAATCTTAATAACAGATTAGACGTTTATTTTGAGCAATCAACTCATTAGCGGACAAAAGACTGCAAGTCATGTAATTACTGTTGTTTTTGATTGCTATTTTATTTGAAGCCTTAAATGATACATTTATAATAATATTGTTCATGCAAATTACAATAACAAGTTCTTTAATTTTACTTAAGATTATTTTTCAAATAACTAATTGAGATGATTCAGGCATGACAAAATAATGACTTTCCAAAAAATAAATGAGCTTCAGTGCAAAATTATTCAAATTATAAATATTTCCGTTCCTGCTTCTTTGTTTTCTAGCCATATTTCATGCCATAACCAAATATCGAGATACTTATGAAACCTCTTACTTTATTTGAGCAATTGTCTGTACTATTTTATGATTTTCAAAGTGTTGCGTATTTTCACCTCATGTTAATATTTGTTTATTTCTAACGCTGTTTACAAATATATAATGTTTCTTGTAATTATTTATTATTTCATGGACGTTTTCAAATATAAACTGCTTACTTAATGGATATTATGTTTATTTAATACCAAGAAACAGAAGTCATTATTTTCGATGCAGACGCAATGGAAAATTTTCCCTGCTTTCGAAAGGAATTATTATTTTGGTTTTCTAGAGAAGCATTTAAGCGAGAAACAACTATTATTTCGTAATTCAATATGTTAAAAGTTATTTTTTTTTATCAAGTGAGGGCATGATTTTCTTTTGCTTTGAAGTTTTTGAAGCCACAAAATGCACGGGCAAAATGTTGGAGATTTATCGCTTTTGGGTATCGAATTTTCGCTTTTAGAATTATTAGAATATGATAAAAATGGTTGGCACATTTGGGGACTTATCTAAAACAAAAAAGTTATTGCATGGCGCGAATGTTCGCCATATACACGATTTTCCTGTCTGGTTAAAAATTGCACAGGTCTCAAAAATTATATAATCTATCTATTTATATGTACCAGCGGGTGACCGAGCTCCGCTCGGAGAAAACAGGTATTGAAGCTAACTCGAAGATTTAAATTTTCAATTGTGATTTATCAAAACAATACATGCCATAAGAAAATTTGTGAAACCACAGGTGAAAAGATAACCGGTTAAAGTGCACCATTGTACACTATTCTAAATAAAGTTAGAGTTTGGAAAGGAAACTATTCTATACAAAGGTAAAGATTGAAGTGTGTTGAAGTTCAATATTTTTGACAAATTTATTTAGAAAAACCAAACATATATACATACATAAGAAACATATTATAAACCTATAACAGCATAAACATAAAACTTTATTAGTTATCCATATTGGCTATAGATGGCAGCGCGTTACCGCTTGAAAATTTAAGTAGCCATTATGGCGAACTAATAAAGTTTGAAAATATCCTATCTGTAACTCCAAACTGCTCGACCGTAGCGCTTCAAAACCGGCGCCAATCGATTCCTCGTGGCCAAAAACCCCAGACCCCCAAGTTTACCGGAGTTTATTAATTCTGGGGCGATTTTCGACTTGGCAACCATTCCTCGTATTATAGTATTAGATAGATATATATTCTAGCTGGTAAAAAAACTTTATATAATAGTCGCGTGACCAGTTCAAACCAGTTTAAACTGAATTTTCGCAAGAAAAGAAAAGATCCCGAGATAAATTTTTAGAGTTCAAACAATTTTGAGATGTAAAGTAAAAAACCCCATTGTTTTCTAAATATTGACGCATGTGTCATCTGATTGTCACTTGATTGTTTCTAACCAGTTTAAAATGAGTAATGGCTTAAATTAGTTAAGACAAAACAACGACTTAAAAATAATAACGTTCACATATGAAAATATGAAATTTGTGGTATTACATTTCATTTTTTTTTTGCTTGAAAAGCTGTTTCCAAGGTTTGTTTGGGTTAGACTGAGTTGAGTGCTTCATGCATCTTTTTGCAGAAATAATCATTTACTAAGGTAATTCACATTGTCATTAATATCAAATATTGTACGACAGTTTTTATTTATAATGTTTGCATTGGATAGTTACATCTGCTCTCGAATTGTTACATTTAATCATGAAAAGTAATAGCTTCTAATGATTTGAGCTGCTATAGTAAAGATTCGTATGCTTTATGTGATCACAATGATTCAATAATTCATTGAGTATTTTAAAAAATCCATGGTGCGTTTTTAAGAAGAAAGTTTTGACATAAATTAATATTAATTAATGACATATTACTAAAGTTACGAGAAGTAATTCTTAATTGCCAGTTTTCATGTTATTCCTACATAATTTTTTTTGTACATTTTAAGAGCGAAAATAGACCTATATATAGTTTTCACTTTCTTGTGTTTGAATTCCACAAAGAGATAATACTGTAAATATTATCAAATAGAAAAATGAATACACGATCTTGAAGAATTTTCGTACTCTGGTATCCCTGAATGCAAAAGGAACAACTCTTGAACTGTCTTGTTGTCAGTCTGCTAACGTAATATTCAAATCCGTGTTGAACTAGATTTGGGAAATTCGATAGGTGAGCCATATATTAAGTCTATAGATTGCTTTAAAAGGAAGTCAATTTGTGTGTCAGTCAGCTGTCATATTTTTTATTACAGATTTATTAATAACTAAATTAGAGACGTCTTTGCATAGGATAGAGCCACTTTCTTGGGTTCAAGTATAGGTTTTTACCCTTGCGTTCTATCTGTGAGGTGTATGAATGCGTCCCCTTGTAAAAAGGGGTTGTGCAGCGAGTGTGTGTGTCATATAATCAATGATCTCAATGTCTCAATAATTCAATGTGCATTTTTAAGAAGAATATAATAATAATATAATTGACATAAATCAATCTAATTAATGACATATTACTAAAGTTACGAGAAGTAACTCTTAATTGTAAGTTTTCATGTTATTCCTATAGAAATTTTTCGCACATTTTAAGAGCGAAAATAGACCTATATATAGTTTTCGCTTTCTCGTGCATGAACTTCGCAAAGAGATAATAATGTAATTATCATCAAAAGGAAAATTGAATTCATGATTTTGACGAATCTTCGCTCTCTAGATATCTTAAAGTACAAAAGGCACAACACTTGAACTCTGTCTTGTCAGTGTGAACATAATATTCAAATCTGTGCTGAACTAGATTGGAGAAATTTGGTAGATGAGCCATATATTAAGTCTATAGATTGCTTTAAAATTTTGGAAGTCAGTCAGCCTTGATATTTCTGATTACTGTTTTATTAATAGCCGAAATAGAGCATTTTGCAGGCGTCTTTGCATATGGGTAGAGCGTCTTACCTGTGATCTGGGCCACCCGGGTTCAAGCATAATTATTCATCTCTTGTGTTCTATCTGTGAGGGGAATATTTCCCCCTGTAAAAAGGGGGTGTGCAAGCGAATATGCGTGTCTTCTTCAAAGGAGCAAGAAGTCAAGATTTCTGCCCTCTGGATGCAAAGGAGTTTTTACCCTCAAAAGATATTGCATCTCCTTTCAGTGGAAACATGGAGACGACATCATCTATACTTATAATAAAGCTCAATGTGTGTGTGTGTGTGTTGGCGCTCTACAGGCCAGACCGCTGGACCTACAGCTACCAAATTTGGTACATGTATGCCTTGGAGGTCCGGAATGTGCAAGCGAAATTTCGACGTTTTTCCGCTATAACTTCCGAAAATACGATCGCATAAACATGATTTTTACATCAATTTAAAGATTAAAAAATTAGCCTTCTAATGGTATCAGTGTTTTAATGTAAAACTCAAGCCTCTATTTTTAACGAATTTTTAAAGAAATATTTTAACCATATTTTTAGCCCGTGACTGGGTAAAATAAAAGAATGCCGGAAGTTCAAATAAAAAAATTATCATCGCAAAATAAATCTACAGAAATGCAACTTTCAGCACGTGACTGGATAAAATAAAAGAAATATAAAATGTGATATTTTCTTTAAAAAATAAATGCAAAGCAAAGGTTTCTACAATCGTTTGCAATATCTATATCATTAACTCAATAAATCTTCTCTAAACGGTAAAACGGTAAACCTGATTGAATTTAGACAGGATATGCATTGAAATCCCGACTTAATGGCATATTTATGTAATCGTTTGCAATATCTGTATCATTAATTTAATACTTTTTTCCCCTTTCTCGCTTTCTTTAAAAAAACATATTCAATATTTTGGCAACATTATCGAATTTTTTTTTATATATTTGGAAGCATAACCGATGGTTAAAACTGACTGATTTATAAAATTAAAGAATATTATTAGGAAAAGGTGTACTTTTAGAACTTTCCGTCCACCATCTTAAAGAAAATATTAATTTCAGGTCAATCAATGCCCGGAATTACTTCAAGGCTAATGAATATGTGATTGATTTTAGAAGGCTTTACTCATGGCGAACCAGCTGGTCGCCAAAGGCGGCTAGTCATCAATAAAGCAATTAAATAATTTGAAAAAACCTCCTTAAAATGATATGAATATATTTTATTTTATACATTTTACATTAGAAATATTTATGATGCTATTATCAATAGTTAGCAAAACTTTAAATGTTTTTTTCCCTTTAGTGTTAATATCTTAAAACTTTCTTCATTTAAAGTGTATTTAGTCAGTGACTTTTATATTGTTTTTGAATAATATTCTTAAAAAAACTAAAAAAATTTTCAAAATAAAACATACAATGAAAAAGCGGATAAAGTAGACTCAATGACGATTGCAAGAAAAATACAAGAAATTCGGAAAAACAAGACAGAGTATGTACTTAGTTCTATAATCAGAATTTCTTTGGAAGGACATTAGTGCAGAGGATGAAAATGCATATCAGCTAACTAATGGCATGCCAAGGACAATTTATCAAGCTCTCTGAACAAATCAAATCCCCAGGACAAAAATGGTACAACTAGATGGAGAACCTGAAGTAAAAGAGGAAGTTGACGAATCCTTGAGAAGTTGCCAAATGAATTACCAATTACATTTGCAGACGAAGATGCAACTTTATTGCATTCTTTTTACAGAATTACGTAAGAGGAATTTCAAAATTGAATAAACTAAACTGACAAACCTTCAGGTGCATATCCACATTAGCCGTAATTGATAATTCAAGATGAAACCAGAAGAATTCAGCATTTATTTCAGCAACACTAACAAAATTTTCTCTGATGGATTGCAGAATTTTAGAGAGGTAATCTGATTTTTTTTTCAATTAGTAGCAATTTTTCCCGCGTTTTCTCTTTATTAATATAAATAACATAAATTATGCATTTAGCGATATAGATACTATAGCCTTTATAGTTTTCTTAAATGGGAATATTTTTCCTAGGAATCAATGGAAGCATAACATTCCATTCACTGCTTATTGAAGAACCCTATTTATTAACATGTTTTTTACGACATGTATGTGCTATTAATTAACATGTTTTTTACGACATGTATATGCTATTTAATAACATGTTTTTTACACTATATACTATTTTTTAACATGTTTTTTACTGCATGTATATACTATTCAATAATATGTTTTTTACGACATGTATATGCTATTTATCAACATGTTTTTTTTACGACATGTATATGATACTGATTAAAATCTCTAAAAATATTGTAAGAATATTGTTACAATATCAATATTTCTATAATGAGTATTTTGCGCTTCGGTATGAAAAGTATTTTAAAACCAGTTGGAATGGTCTCTCCAAAACTTTCTCAAATGCACTTTAATAAAGGTGTTATCTCAGAAAATGAACACTGAAATGGTATATAATAAGTATGAAATGTTAACCTTTGACGTGATTTTATCATTTTTAAAGAATCCATCCTTGGACATTTTCTTGGTGATTAATCTCTGACATGAAATTAATAATATCTCAAAATCGAATTTGTGTTTCAGATGCTTTACCAACCGATTGAAGCAAAAATTTAACAGAAATTTGTAAGCATTAATACCCAAAACGAGTTTCATAGATTTGGCATTGCCTTTTAAAGGTATTAAGTTGCATTTTAAGTTAATTAAGTTCTTAAGTCACATATTTATGATAGAACAGACTGGCAGACGATCAACTGTTTGCTGAATTTAGTTTCAAAATTTGGTAAGTGCCTAATCTATGTATGTTAAAACAATGTAAAGAATTTTAAATCTATCTTACTTCATTTTGTAGCAACTGTGTTATTTTATTATCGAACAGCCAGGTAAACATAATTCATCAGAAATAAAAAAATTGAGTTTGTTCAAAATTTGATATTTAGTATTCATAGTGTATTTCAAGTTTCCTCAGTCAAGTTGAAAGCAATTTCGAACCATCCTCGTCACAAACAGACAAGAGTACATTTTCCAAACTTGTGTTTTTTGGAGCTCAGGGAGGTTTAAAAGATTAGAGTTTCAATAAAATATCAAGTTTCCTTTTTTTTTGACGATTAATATATTTTCTATATACTACGGATGTGAGAAAGCACATATAATAAAGTTTTTCTAAAAAAAATTCTTATTCATCCCTTCTTGGTATTTGATCTATTATCCCTCAAATAAATAGTTTTTTAATAAAAATATTAATTGTAAATATACAGGAAATCATATATTGAAATTCATATAAATGCATTGCATATTTAAAAGTTATTTGAAATTTATTGGAAGAATTTCGTGGTCAAAAGATACCAACAGTTGAACAAAACATTACTGAAGATCTCACTACTATCTTCATTATTGAAAAATAAAATGTTGCATGAAATCAATTGGAACCAGAGAACAAGAATAACACTTTAAAGAAATCATTAATAAATAGCTTTAAAAAAGCTGGGAAATCGTATTTTTGGTGATATGAATTCTATCAACACTCGTATGGATTTATTCGGAGAGAAATAGAGGTAACAACTGAAGAGTTTGAAAATTATTATATCAGAATCAGAAAAATGTTTGCCTTTCTCACATCGAAGCATTTCAAATTTCCAGAACTATTTGAGTTTGGAAGAGTTTACAGCAATATCGTTTTTCTAAATTATGTAAAAAAAAATCGAGCTTTCATAGTTTTTTATGGGTATTTTTTTTTCAAATTTTGGTCAATACATATCTTAATGGTGTGAAAATAGGATCAGAATATCTGTATTTTATTGCTTTTTTAATTACTACTTTTAATTTCTGTTATCTATGTTTAATGAAACATAATCAAAACCGTCTTTACTGACATTTTTATTAGTTTGTTTTCAATTATTTGGTGAAACTACAAAAGAATGTTAGAGAACTTCTGTCAATTGAATATTAACCACCTCTGATTTACAGATAATTTTCCTGGCAGTGTTTAATTTTAGTTTCTTCTTTAATGTATATTTTAAATTTTCATGATTTTTTCATCAAAATACTTAATTCAAATACTTAATTTAATCAAATTAAAAAAGCTATTAAATCCAAAATATAAAGTAATATTAGATTTTAGTAGATATTGAATTTTAATATATAATTTAATCATTTTGCACCAGTCTCAGCTATTGTGTAATTGCACATTCCTAAAGGAGCCTCATGACGTCATTTTAAAATGTAAGGTTGTATGCAATCTAACTTGCCTGTAATCAGTCAATTTACTGTAACGTAAAATTTGAATCTTTATTGCATAAATAAACTTCTCAGATAGTAAACAGAATCTTCCTTAAGTCTGCAGCAATAAAAACAAAATCAAGCAATTCAGTATTTGATGAGATACTGAAAAGCGTGTACAGCTCACGGAAACAATTAAACATATTGTTGTAAATTATGAAATTATATATATAATTAATGTATATTAATTACATTGTTTCAGAAAAATTTACATGACAGTTGAGTAGGCATAATTAAAAGAAGTCCACTTTTAATATTTTAAAAGGATTTAAAAAGGACTTTTGTGCAATGTTATTCTCAAAACTAATCGCTGAAAAACGTCTAAGTAGAATAACAATTATAATGAAAACAGCAGAAAATATTCATAAGTGGTCATTTTTATACTAATAAAGATAATTAAATGAAATTTGATAACATTTACACAAAGATCTGTTCTGCATACCTGAAAAACGAGATGCACTGTCATAAGCATGCACACTCTCTCGCAAGCACACTCGGATTTACATATCTTTCTTATTAGTAGAAGTTATTACGTAATTTAGATTGTACAATGTTATTTTCAAAAATTATCGCTGAAAAACGTCTCAGTTGAGTAACAATTATAATGAAAACGGAGGAAAATGATCATAAATGGTCATTTCTATACTACTAAAAATAACTGTGTCAAATTTGTTAGCATTAGTTCAAAAATCTGTCCTGTATACGTGCAAAACGTGCGCACGCATTGTCGCAAGCACACACAGATATACATATATTTTCTATTAGTAGAAGTTATCACATAATTTAGATTATATAAAATAAATTCATGATGGCAATGACTTTTTAAATATGTAACCTCCTGGTATAAATTTATTAAAAATATCTCGAATCAGAGAGCAGAAATTAATTTCTTGAAAGAAACGATAGTAAAGATTTCAATGATAAAGAAGAGGAGAAATCGCTCTTACCATATTTAATATCACATTATTTTCTTCGACGTTTCGGTTGTTTTAACAATATAATTAAAATATTTTAATCGCATTATAAATAATATTTTTCATCCAGTTTAGTGATATTTAAAATTAATTCCATAAAACCAAACCTGCTTTTCGATAACTTATTTTTAGCTCATTTAATATTTATATTAAAAAATAAAGCAATTTTTCTTTATATTTTCGATCCTATCTAAAAATTAATTTCCTCTTTATTGCTTTCCTAAGATGTTGTTATTCTCTTCTAAGATGAGATAATAAATTATACACTCGCTATTAATTGATTTTGAATAGATGAAGTTTATGAAATGTGGCATTTAAATTTTAGTCGGATCAAAGAGAGATGATTTCAGTTGATGTTGATAATGAATGTTTAATCTAAATTTAAAATCTTAATGGAGCCACTAGAAAATTGATATTTATTATGAGAGTAGAAGATTAAAAACATTTTCTTTTAATTAATTTAATTATTTTTATTCACTTTGTAGCAGAAATAGCAAGCCATTTCTGATTAAACAATTTCTGCAAAGCATAGAAAGAAAATTGAATAGAATTATTTGTTTTATTTTCAATGGTTATCGATGAAAGTTACGATAATCATGAACTGTGCAATCTCTATCCTAATAAAGAATGTATGTGTGTGTTGGTGCTCGATATGCTGAACTGTTTAACCCTTAACTAGGAACTGCAGACAGTGAGACAGCTAGTAATGGTGCCCCCTTTTCTATTTTTAGCTGAATTAAATGGATTGAACCTGTAGATTCCTATTTTGTGACCTTCAATATACCTGCACTTTTCCTACCAGTTTCAGCAGATGCTTTAAAAAATAATTCAATTAATTCTTCAAGCGAGGGCTCTATAACCGCACCTCTTTCTTAGTGCTACAGTCATAAAGAAATTCAGGCCTAGAAATACACTTAATCCACTGATTCTATTATGAAGCAAGGCTCCAAACACTTTTAAATGAAGTGATTTTAGTGATAATTGTATAAAACAGTTTTCTATGAAAGCTCACATTCAACTGATTCTGATATGTATGTTCAAATATCATTAACCTTCCAGAGGGCGCTCGTATGTGAGACGTATACTAGAGATGAATTTCATTTTATACCTTTAGATCGGGTGGCACAGGGAGCGCCTGTCCTTGGCTATTTGTCTCCCTCCCTTTGACCTACTTTTAGTTGTCGTCGTAAGTTTGTGGCGTTAATAAGTCTTTGCCAATCAGATATTTGTATTTTAGAGATACGACCGTTCATGTAAGTTTTTGACACAACTGATGTTGTATGGTTTTACAAATAAATCTGTATTGTTTGACTGGCGACAGTTGGCAAATGCCCTTACGAAGGAAAATGTTGAAAAAAAGCACCCATGTCTCTAAAAAGTGAGCCAAAATTAAAGGTGCTAAAGAGAAAAGCCGAACTAGGTATTGAAGAAGTGGAAAAACTCTGCAAAAAAGAAAAGTGGACTAGAATCGCGAGGTTCAGTTGTGAAATTTGACAGAAATTTATTCGTTTGGAGCACACTAAACACATTTGCTCGAATTGAAATGATGCAATGAAATAACAATAAAACTATTTTCTTCCTTTTCATATCTAACTTTCAATTACTTTTTCCTTTTTATACATAAATTCAGTATTTTTACACTTCTATATTTTATATGCAAATTGTTCTGTGAAAATATCGACAATTTCATTTATATTACTATTAAATCAATTCAGTTAGCCTGTGGTCATTTTATATCGTTATTGAAATCTATGTTTATATTGTTTATGCTTCTTTTTAAGAAAAAATGTTTAGAGTAATTGTAGTTATTAATCCTAAGCTATTTATAATATAATTTCAATAGTTAAGCTTTTGAAAATTTACGTTTTGCTATAGCGTATGTGGGAAATACGCGTTACCTTTCATGGTGGTATGATGGCCGCTCCAGCAGGAAGGTTAATTTTTCTAGTGATAATGTATTTTGAAAAAATAATAAAATATATTAATATTCCAAGAGAAATATATACAAAATTTATTTGTTGATTTTTATACTAGTTCTTAACCTTATGTTTAAAAAGCCCTTGAAAACCGTGCTATGAAAGTCACGCAAGCCGATAAAAAAAGAGCCACTTTTGCCCATTGTCATTTTTACTTTTAACATAATTGCTGAATTGTTGAAGAGTTTTTCCATGGATGTTCGCATTCAAATGATTCTTTTATGTTCAAACGTAATTAATTTTTCTTGTGAAAAAGCATTCTTAAAAATTAATAAAGTATATTAATATACCAAGACAAATATATACGGAATTTATAGGTTGATTGTTATAATAGTTTATAACTTGCCTGCTTAAAATGCCCTAGTAAACAATGCTATGAAAGTCACACAAGGTGATAAAAGGTCAATTTTACACATTTTTCATATAATTGTTGAATTGCCCATTATATTGTTTTCTATATACCTTTGTACACAGGAAAAATAAATATAACTTCAAAGTGAAAAGTAATATGCTTATTCAAGAATACTGTTTGCTGTAACATGTAATTTGAGTAGAAAATGTATGTTCCTGCTCAATTACTTTTTCAACGATGATATATATTTGAAAATTTCTAAAACAGATTTTTATATCAAGAAAAATATCTACAGAATATATTGGCCAATTTTCATACTGATATACTTATTAGAAATTTAAATTTGAGTGTAAGGAATAAATTGAGTGTCTCGTAGACCCCACCTCCCCAGTTAAGTAGTAATTTTTCACCTCCTCAGTTAAGGGCTAATATACTTATAAAATTAGGCAATTTTATTACATGGAAGAGAGTTGAAACTAAGGTTTGGAACTTTAATTGGCGTTTTAAATAATTAAAAATTAGGCTGGTGTGTTACTGTGATAAATTACGAAAATATTACTGCATAAAAATGACTTTTATATTCTTTTAAAATTTCAGCATTCTTTATTTTAATAGTACCAGTTTAATAGCCGAGCACATTTTTCTAGCATTTAGACATTTTAAAAAATATATATATTGCTTAATTTAATAGATTAAATTGTTGCCCTCAAATGAGATTCATTTTCCTTGTTTATCAAATATTTTATCACGTGACCTACTATGATTGCTGGTGTCCTGGTATAGGGGTAGTGCTTCTTCCCTGAATTAAGTGTATCCCGGATTCGAGTCCCGGTTCCGGTTCCTCCTCTGTGTTTTATCTGAGAGGTGTGTGAAAGAGCACCCATGTAAAAAGGAGTTGTGCAAGCGAGTGTGTGAGTGCCATCATATGAGTTAAAAGTCAGGTATTTGCAATACGGTGAGCAAGAATATTTATCCTCAGAGTCTATTGCATCCTTTTTATGCGCAAAGTGAACACGGTCTGGTCATAGTCACTATTATGGTTGAAAATAAAGAAGAATAATCTATGCAGTTTACAAGACGAATAAAAGTTTGAGCTTATTATACTGCGAAGTTAGACTAGCTAAAATTTATATCATGAACACCTTCGCTATAACTGGCGCGCATGTGCGTTAAATATAATATGTAATTGTACCAAACCATCTATGTTATTAGATGGACCTTCTCTGCTACAGTTAAAAGATAGCAAAGAAGGGGTCATCTGATTAGATAGATGGTCCTCATATCAGGAGAGGGTAATGGGAGTGGATGTGTTAATATGGGAATGGTTTCAATAGAGAGGTTCATATACACAATGGACAGAATATAAGTAAGATATATGTTCATCTCAGTCATAAAATAACACGTGCTTTATGACTGACAGTTTGAAGTAATCATAGAAATGAAATTATTCGTTATTGATACAACTATGATGAAATGAAACCAATATGCCTAGTGAACCAACTGGCCACCAAAGGTGTCTAATAAAAATACAATAATTTATTTATTGGCCTTAATAAATTTTATCAATTCCTTAAAAATAAAATAGAAGCAATGTTAAATGAAAGAATATATATTCTTTTCTAATTTACAGTGGAGATAAATATTTTATATTATAGAGTCGGCTTATTACAGACATATTCAATAACTTACTATCTTGTATATTAGAGAAAATGTAATAAGTAGTAAGAAATAGAATAATAACGAAATATTGCTCCAAATCTGTAATATTACCCTGTTGCATTTCTTTATGAACTCTGCAAAAAAGATTTGCAAAGATTTTTAAAGCAAGCTGAACAGATACAGAGTCAATGTCCTCCATATTGTCAACAAACTGAAAAGCCATGCCGGCGTCCCGGCATAGTGGTAGCGCGTCTTCCCTGACATCTGGCTGTCCCAGGTTCGAGTACACACTCGAACATGGTTGTTTTTTTCTGTGTTCTACCTGTGAAATGTGTGAATGGGCATCCACCTAGTAAAAAGAAGTTCGGCATGAATGTGACGCATGAAGTAGCTCAGTCCTATTCTTGGCTATTCTAGTCCTGTTCTAGTTAGCTCTCCTGAGAAAACAAGAGATGATCACTCGACTTAAATTGCTGACGAATAACTGTCAACGGGTTTGTAGAGTATCACAAGTCCCAAAAGAGTCAATACTTTTGGACAATGTCTAATTCCTCTCAAATGCTTACGCATTTTGAGACTTCAAAAACTTTTATCATGTGGAAACAGGAAAAAAGTTTTTAAAAAATGTGACCTTACCTCAAATTTTAAATTCTTATTTAATGAATTTCCATCTGCAAAAAAGAATCTTTAGCCAGGGGTAATTGATAAGAGAGTCTGCCCTTTAAATAACTTTGATACAAATTGTAAAACATAAGAATAAATATTATTTTTTATGAAGTTTAGCTTAGTTATATTAACGTCCCGTTTAAAGCAACACGAGGGCGATTTTGGGACGGACCTCGTAATTTTGAACCACGTTCAGATGACGTGGATGACACCTGTAGTGGCACCCCCATATCCCCACCACACCACACCAGCGGGGGGACGATTGGCCTGACAGATTTAACGTGCAAGAGACCCCCTCACATGACAGATCTTCGGTGGAATCGAGTCTCGAACCTGAAACCCTCCGGTTCCGAAGCCGAGACTTTACCACCAGCCCGCCGCGGCTAGCTTTTTTTTTTGAAATCATGCTTGTAAGTGTAAAATCTAAATTGGACAGCTCTAATTTATTTCATTCCTGATATTTCTAGTCTTAAGTTTTATTTTTTTTAAAATCAATTCGAATTGTCTTGAATTCGAGCATGTCGGATTGACCGCTAAAAGATATGACAATGGAAGTGGAAATAAAGAAGAAGTTAAAAATTCTGGTGCCGCTAAGGAAATGAAAAAGACACTCTTAGTTATGCATTTATTAAAAATAAAAGAAAACTTATGATATAGTCTTTTTAAATGGCTAAAAACTCTTCTGAGACTCACTAATTGAACTGAAAAAGCCTCTATAACAGAAGAGAAAAAAATGAGATCGAATAATCATATTTTTCCTTTTCTTCTTTTAATTTTTGTTTTTAGTTATGCAAGTATGTTTCGGTTTTTCTTTTAAAGACATTGCATTTTTTGCCCTTTTGAATTTAAAATAGGAATCGGAGCCTAATCACTAGGAAGAATACAGACAACATTTTCAATTAGATTACATCATTAGAATCTATCCTCTTTTCGATCTTCTATTTTTTTCCTAATTTAATTTAAAAGAAAATAGAAAATGTGGAAGTAAGTAAAATGAATTAAAAAAAATACTACATTCTTCAGCTGAAATGAGGGGGATAATAATAGTTGAAAAATTCTTTGTTTTGGAGTGTTTTGTGAATGATTATATCATATGGTTTTATTTGAAATAATTTTTTTTTCATTTGATTCCAGTTATAATTCTATCATGTTAACCTGAGCATGTTGTAGTAATTGAAGCTGCAAAGAAAAACGTAAAAATGACAGTCTCCATTTAACAAAACTTTTATTTAACGAAATGTTTATAAATCTTGACTTTCAATAACACTGACATGCTAATTATTTTTTATAATACGAAACACAATTTGTGAAGTTTTCTCAACAATTTTTCTTAATTCTTTTATTTTTCGTAGTAATTTTTTTGCAACAATAATTGATTTTTTTAATAATCCAGAAAATATAATCAAATCGGATAGAAATATAATCGATGCCAGTATTCAAAAGTCAAGAGTTGTTGAATGGATAAGGAAGAACATTCCCAATTTTTTTTTCGAGGATGATTGTTGATTTTGCATACATTATGAATTGTGAAGGCGATTCGTAAATCAATGCGTATTAAAGAGAATAAAAATAAGGATATTTAAAATTTCTTCAGGCTTGTAGTAATTTCCACAACAAGAAAAACTTTACAGTTTCAAGAAAATACGTTTGAAATGTTAAAATGATTACAAAAAGGTGGAATAATTTTTTTTTTATTAAAAAGGTTGCCTTATACAACATAGTAATATTTCAGATTATTTTAAATTTCATCTTAAATATATTTAATGCTTTAAGGCAATTAAATATAATGGGAAGTTTAAAAATTTCTTTTCTTTATGTTAAATAGAAAATTTGTAAATTTATATTGAACAAATCTCTCACACATTAATCAAGCTTTTCAATGGAATGTTAAGATTTCATTAAATAAGCGTTAACTAAATCACATGCAATATAATCCCTTATACAGAAAATGTTTGTGGATTTTAATTGAAGAAAAATAATGCAAAGGTTTTTTAAAGGTATCCGACTACGTTCAAAGGAAAAATTTTGCAAAAATTGTCTTTAAAAAAAAATAATTTAAAACTATGGTTTTTAGATGTATTGTCAGTTTTACAAAATACTATACATTCAACAAAATTATTTGAAAATATAATATATTTTGAGAAATTTGTAGTAAATTTTAATGAAATTTAACCAAATCGGTTAACATTTTGCACCAAATTGTTTTGCAGCAATTTTTCTTTGTACACAAGTTATAGAATATGATGATGAAAGAAATGAACCAAAATCTAAGGCAAATCTTGAGATGCAAAGAAGTTATGCGTAAAAATATGTTTATATGTATTTTTTCCTTAAATTCACAACATAAGTTTTCTGAAAACACCTATAAATGAAAAAGTATCTCACCAACAATAAAAGTGTTGGTTTATTTAATTTCCCATATTATTTAAAACATACACTGACATTTTTATTTAAATACCTCTATTAGTATTTGAGATATCATGTTAATGGTAGAGAAGTTTTATGAAAATTAAAGTTTCAAGAAAACTGAAATTATAGACAAACTTATGCTAAAAAATGATGCTTTACTAAAAATTCCTCTTTAAGATAGGTCAGCCCTTCCTTTTCTTAGAAAAAATAAACTGTTTTGGAAAGAAGAAATTATAAATTATAAAAAATAATAATAATATCGCCAATGTGGTCGAAAACCAGTGTTTTTAACGTAGTCGGATACCTTAAAGAGCTTGAACAGAATTCATTTGAAAAAAAAGGAGAAATATACTATATTCTGAAAGTAAATAGCATAATGATATCAAGGATAATCTTTTATAGCTTTCGAAACTGACCAAACCTAAATGCAAACCTTGATAGGCATTCTTATCCTAATCTGATAATATTCATCACTCTAATAATGACATATTTTCATTTCCCAACTGAAGCCCACGTCAATGGAGATGAGTTCAGAAATACTAGCCAATGAGCTTCCAAATATGTTATGTGCGGAATTCCATTGTCCAGGAATAATGCGAAATATTCCAAACAGAGCTCAAAATTAATATCTGTAGGAACCAGGCTATTTTCCTTTTCTGAAATATTCCATCATCATGCCTTTGGGTGACATAAGTTTATACTACTTTCTGGGTTCATAAGGTAGGTAAATGGCGTTCTATTAGAAATCGAGGAATAGTTAGTATTTGTCTTTTAAAATATGACGTAATATGACGAAGATTATTATTTCGTCTGTAAGTATTATGAATATCATTATTTTTATTCAGATATTGATAGTCGAAGAATGTGAAGTAGAATGCATTCTAATATACGTTGCATAATATTGGTTCATTTCCTACGAGCAAAATTCAGAAAAGTTCACAAAGTTAATTTTGAGTGGATTGGGTTTTAAGAAAATTTGAATAGTTTTAAGATATGACATTGGAATAGTATTAAAATGTGACTAATTAAAGATAAGTAGTACTTTCTTTATTTAAAGTATCCAGCTACGTTCGAAGGAAATAAAAAAAGCTGTTTAAAACTATGGATTATAGATATATTGTCAATTATAATACAAAATATCATAAATACAACAAAATTATTTGATAATATAATAAATTTTGAGAAATGAGAAAATTGAAGTACATTTTAATGAGATTTAACCAAAACGTTTAACACTCCACAGAAAATTTTAATTCAGAAATCATATTTTTCTTTGTACATAAGTTATAAAATATAATGATCAATGAAATAAACCAAAATCTAAGAAAAACTTTTAGATGCAAAAAAGTTATGGATAAAAATAAACGTATATATGCATTTTTTCAAAAATTTGCAACCTAATTTTTCTAAATTCACCAGTAAATGAAAAAGCTTTTCACCAAGTGTAAAACTTTTGGTCCATTTCATTGACCATATTAATTAAAACACTCGCTGAAATTTTTATGTAAACACCTCTATTAGTTTCTGAGATATCATGTTAACGGTGGAGAATTTTTATGAAAATTAACTTTTTAGAAATTTGAAGTTAAAGACAAATTTTAGCTGAAAAAAATGTGAGTCTGGATGATAGGTCAAGCCTTCCTTTGCCTAGAAAAAATAGACTATTTTGGAAAGAGGAAAGTCTGAACTACAAAAAATAGCAATAAAAAATTTCGCCAATGTGGTCGTCGATAACCAATGTTTTTAACATCGTCGGATACCTTAAAAGGGCCATCTTTATTTAAGCACACAAAATTATAAATAATTATAACAATGTAACAATTCTTGTACAAGATAATATATTTTAAGCGATTTCATAAGTTTGGTTGAGCTAGAGAAGCTCAAGTGCTATAACCAGTGGTGGGGAAACTTTTTTTAAGACGGGCCATTTGTAATAACTAGACGATCGTAGCGGGCCAAAGAATAATACTTAATCTTTAAAAAAATTATGTGTTCTATAAACATATACATATATTACTATATACACTTATTATTTTAATAGTAAAAAAGCAAAAGGTAAGAAAACTATAAGCACAAAATATAAAAGGAATTTAGTGTAGTTCTTGATGTGAAGTATTATCACTTTATTTTCTGGTGTCATTACTGGTGCATGAGAAAAATGAAATGGAGACTGTTGTATCAAAATTTCATCATAGTCCGGTTCCATTTGAGAAGCAGAAATTCTTAAAACTGATGAAAGGTGCTCATCTGTAATTCTATTTCTTAAAGAAGTTTTCCTAAGCTTCATTGTTGAAAAGATTTGTTCGCATGTATAAGATGAGCCGAACATTGTCATTATCTTCATTGCATGAGTAATTAGATTTGGGAAATTATCTGGACTTCAATTTTTATAAAATTCTAGTAATGGTACTGTATGAAAAGTTTGTTTCAGGGGAGTATTACAGTTCATTTCTATTAACTCAAGTTGAAATTTTGGATCAACTTCTTCGTAATTAACATTGAATGGGGTCGCAAAAATACTAAACTC
Source organism: Argiope trifasciata (assembly GCA_026543055.1). Taxonomy (NCBI): domain Eukaryota; kingdom Metazoa; phylum Arthropoda; class Arachnida; order Araneae; family Araneidae; genus Argiope; species Argiope trifasciata. Next base: position 25,053 of record JAPMOQ010029029.1, on the reverse strand, counting down.
TGGTTCCATTTTTCTAAAGTCCTGAAATCTCCTTTCAAATTCTGAAGATAGTTTTCTCAAATTAATTTCTTATTTTTTAATCTTATTGTTTGATATAGTGAATTTTAAAGTTAGAATTCTTGGAAAATGAGGAAAATCAGATTTAGAAATCTGATTAGCAAATAATAATAACTGTAATTTGAAACTCTTCAGGTATTGCCAAATATCGTTAAGAAACTGATTTTTCCATTGCAATTTGAGATTAAGTTGATTCATGTGTACGAGGAGGTCTGCGAAAAAAGCGAAATCAGAAAGCCACGTTTCGTTTTCTAAGACGTCAAATTGATTATAAATGTCTTTATCAAGAAGAAAATTCACAATATGTGGGTGGTCACATTACGAAGTAAGAATGCGTTCATTCTGTGTTAGAAAGTATATGCACTGTACAATATCTCCATGATGCTCTTCGACATTCTAAATATAACACAATATCGGGAGAATATCCTAACAATTTGGTAAAGCATTTTGTGCTATGAAAGTGAGGGGCAATTACCTTTTTAATGAAGATCTTAGCTCACTTGAAATGTTCCGATTGTTCATTTCAGAGATCCTTGATGTTAGCATATAGCGCCATCTGTCAACCATATTAATTACTAAATCTGGAAGTTTATTTTTTGTGAGATATTTTTTTTCAATCGATTTCGAAATGGATATATTAATGGATTCATACCTCTATCGAATTCTGAAATTTGGATTACATATTTAGAACGAGACAATTCTAAGTGGAATATTATGTATTTGAATTATATAAAAGTATACAAATCTATTCTGTATAAACTATTTTAAAAATTTTTGAAAACATTCATTCTCGTATAAAATTGATAGAGCAAAATATTTTATTTCAACTCAGACTAATTGTGCTAGGTAAATTTATAAATAATCGCCAATAAAATGTTTAAATAAGTTATATAAGGTACCTGCAATTTTAAAAATAATTCTGTATTAAATGACATACCCTATCATGAAAAAATTACGTTTTTCCACTGTGTTTATATTCAAATGACTTTATGATCAAAATTCTATACTGTTAAAAACGTATGTTCGTATACTGTTAGAAACCTATAATGCTGCTTTCTAGCACAGTTAGTTGAATTACGATAAAGACCGTTTCACGATGAGGTGTGTTTGGTGCTGATTGGGTGCCGCGTCAGTGGTCTTTGAGCTTGGCGAGAATTTGGCGATAAAATAAATATTACTGGAAACTTCGAGAACTTTATCTTTTGAGCCAACATGAATCAAGATACGCCTGATTGGTCCAGAGCATTCTCGACCTACCTGACGGGAACGATAAAAGGCAGGCAATTTCAAGCAAAAGTCAGTCGCAAAGAGCTACGGCGGAATATTCCAGATAAGAGACAAGTTTTGTGTGGAGCTCAAGATATTGATGATATAAACTTTATGATATGTCCTGGCGTTTATTGTAGAAGCAGGACCATATCGTGAGTGTAATAGCCAGTAGCTGTGACCAGTGTGATCAATTCTTCTGGGTTCTCATCAGGTGCTGCGTCAGGAAACACAGAAGTTGGAGACAAAATAGATATTACCGGAAGCTTCTCATCTCACCTCTGGGGAACTTTAAAAGCAAGGCAATTTCAATTTCAAGCTGCAGTCAACCGTAGTCAAGTATCGAGAATATAACGAAGCAACTGCAGTATAGTCCAGCAAAGAACAATTTTTGTGTGTATCTTAAGTGATTGCTGAATAGTGCTGTATGCCAAATACTGGAGTTTATTGCGTAAGTTATATCGAGTCTTGAAGGAGAGCAGCCAGTCGCCTAATAGTGTGCCAGCAGATGAATAAATCTAAAGAGAGGAGACAATGGAGAATCTCAGCCTTTTATGGAGACCGTATAGTGATTCCCTATTCTGAATTCTGTCTGGTTGCTTTGTGTGCTGTGTTTGTTATTGATATCGATTACTACTTGTGGCGTTATTGTTTGTTGTAGTGTGCTGTTGTGTATTCTATTACTGTTCTACACTGTTAGCCTCAGCTAGCACTAACAGTATAGAACAGTTAGCCTATACTGTTCTATACAGTTAGTGCTAGCCTCGACCGTATATATTTATCGTCTGTGTATTTAACGTCTTCGTTATTTCAGGAGTTAGAAGAGATTTTAGGGTGAAGCTATGTAAATTCCATCGACCTGCTAAATTCTGTCCGGCTGCTTTTTGTGTTTGGTTGGCATTACTATCTATTACTTGTGGGATACTGTTTGCTGTAGTGTACTGTTGAATGTTTCTGTTGTTGCACATTTGTTGCTATTTGTTGTTTTCAATGGCACTTATCATTGCAAGCTCATCGCTGTTAGCGATTTTAAGCCTAAATTAGCGCCTGTTGTTTTTCAGTACAGCCAACTTGGGCCAAGAATAGGGCTTAGCTACTTCATGCTTCACATTCGCTTGAACAACCCCTTTTACAGGGAGACACATTCACAAAACACAGAATAACAACTATGAACCAACTGGTATTCGAACCTGGGAAGGCACGCTACCCCTTCGCTAGGACGTCGGTATTCGTCGCCTTTGTATTCGTCGTATGTTTTTTCTTGTTTAAAAAACGTCATCGTTGTTTTCTACTGAGGCCTGATGATTGTTTTTCCTCACCATACACCCACTAAAAGCCATGAATTTACAGACTTAGAGGAATTGAAGCTCCCTAACAATATATATTTATTGCATAACAGCTATTTTAACAACTTACAAGTTCTTTTAGAATAGTTATATTAAATATCACTTAACCCTCTTATACATTTGAATTTCATTATTTCTTTAAGCCTTCAAATTTTAGTAGACATTAAAAATTTGTGACTGTAATAGCCTTGCACTATTTCATTTGTTGCATATTTGAGTATTTCTAAGAGAATCAAGCCCCAAGAACATCATTATGCCGTTAGAAATGTAATTCTCAGAAAAATTGTACTTTAATCTTTCTCGGCACTAACTGACTTTCAGAATGGTCATGGAATTCAATTTACAGCAATAGAAGAAAAAACACGGGATTAAAAATTTGATAAAATAATGAAAATTACTTGGATTTCATTGTAGCAATAAAACATATTACTAAAATTATGTAGAGAATATTATAGAATATATATGCAAACAATTAGTTTGGTGTCATTAGGAAGATAACTTTTCAGAAATGGTAATGGCGTAGTTTAGTTTAGTTATATTAAAACACCTTAAAGTAAACAATCGAGCTATGGCGGACCTCGTAATTTAGAACTGAGATCAGATGACGAAAACGGCACCTCAAATGATACCCCCTACTACATGCTTCCTCATAATACCTTAAAATATTGTAAGAATCATCCTCAGATATTAATCTTTTCATAATTCATCCCAAAGAAAGGTCTGAATTGTCTTAGTCGCCAACTAATGACAATTTTATTTAAAAGTTAAACCAATTGCTTCTAGAGAAACATTTCTCATACTTCAAAGAAAATTTGTACCAAATTCGGCGATGTTAAAGAAAATGCCTTGGTATAAAGTGACAAAAGGTACACCTCATACACATTAATTCGTGTTTATTTTTGCTACAGATTATTGAAAGTTAGAATGCATACAATGAATTTAAAATTAAAATATTAAATAATTTTATTTGAAGATGAATGGAATTATCACTTTGCCAATATAAACAAACTTCCCGCTTAGATTCTGAAAAATTCTTAAATGTTCATCGTAATACATATTAAATAATATTTACACTGTCACAGAATTCACAGAGTATTATTGAAGAAAATTTTTATTATTTCATTTCAGATTTCCGGTAGATACTCATAAATATCTTTATGCAGTTATTTTCCCTGAAATTAATTTAATTCACACAGAATTATTCCGAAATAGGAAAATAATATTTCTTTTATTTTGAAAATTCAAGGAAATTTTCTAAAGAAAACTTCAATTCATCTGTTTGAAATCTTGTTCATTGAGTCAAACTATGATACTTCAAATATAAATGCTAAACTAAATGAATTCCGAAACTGAAAACTATAATTTAAAATCCATTTTTTAAAATGAGATGGAAATGAGAAATTCCAAATTAAAGTTGTTCATATAAATTATTCATTTCAGTGGAGGCTAGATTTTGTTTAAAAACTTCTTTTATTGTTGGGGATTCATTTAATTAAAATTGTACTTCGAAGAAAGATTATTTATTAAAATTTTCTTCATTCAAGCAATAACTGTAAAGGTATAGTTGGACGAAAATATATAACTTCTCATTTTTGAAAACGATAGATTAAAAAATAAAAATTAAATTAGATTCTTTTTAATTTCTCTCATTTCCAGGTTAAATTCTAGGCTTTTATTTAAGAATATGCCGTTTTCTCAACAAACGAAAAATAACAATAATTTTCCCGTTACACAAATGTTTATTTAATGTAAATCATGGTCTTTTCTGAGTGAAAAAACAAACAAACGTCTTTTAAATAAACAAATGTTATTTAAATTAATGAAGATTTCTTCATTAATTTCTGTATGAAATTTATATATTTTATGTTTATCTTGCATATTTGAACTATAATTTGAGATAAATTGGTGCAATGAATTAATGAAAAGTATTTAAAGGAAAAGATAATATTTGGAATGAGATTGTGCATATTTAAAAAAATTTCTTTAATTGTTCCTTTATCTGGAACAAAATTGTTTAAAATAATGACAGGAAATACAATGATTTATCACTGTATTTAATGAAGGAATACGGAGACGTATTTATGAATGTATTACAAATAGTGTTTTCTTATATCTGTAATAAAAGTTTGAGAAAATATTTACTTAAAAATATTATTGCCGTTATATATTAATTATATCTCTCTCATAAATTTTATCTATTTTTCATTTGGAGAAATATATTTTCTATATACCCCCTCTGATGATCAATTAAGTCACTGGAAATATTTAATTCGTAACTTTTAATTTTATTTAGGTCTTCCATTTATATTTTTTAATGAAGAATTCTTAAGAATCAGATAGAAAATAAAAACAACCTATTATTACACCTTTTCTGCCTATTTTGCATATGAAATTTAATAATCGAAATATTTGATAAAATTATATAGAAAACATTCGAATTAACAAAATTCAGGTTAATTAAAAAATATCAAAATTTAGGATAAGTATTGCAGGGCAAATAATTTGTCATAATTTTAAAAATATATTTTAAAAGTAGGTAATAATTAATTTTATACCATTTATGTGATCTTGGAAAATCACCGATATTTGTTTAAGTTTATAATTAAATAAAATTAAAATTAAGAATATAGCTCTGAAATGCAGATTATACTTTAAAAAGAATGTCTGTTACAAATTTAATGATGCAAGATAATGAATACTTTAGCACACCAACAAAGGTATATTATCAAATATTTCGTCTTGAAACCCCTTCTTTAAGCCTAATGGAAGTGTTTAAAGCCATTTATTTATGACACAAGATGTTACAATGTCACAAGGTAACAGAAAGGAATTTAATGATGCACTATCATACAATCTGACCTGTAATATGCCAATAAAACGTATAGTTTCTTGTATTATTTGTAGATATTTTAAAATTGAAATTGAAAGCCATTTATTTATAATTTTACAATGGAGCAAAAACTAACAATAAGGAAAGAGGAGCATTTATAAAAAATAATCGCATTTTTTATACATAAAATTACAGATTTCATTAATCATTATGCGTGATGTGTAAATCTATATATTGCAAAAAGTTTACAAAAGAAAGATGAAAAGATAACACAATTTAAAATTGTTTCGCAGAACAATTCGCTCAGTATTATACAAATATCGCCAAACAGTATCTTCTTTAGATTTATCTTAAAGAAAACGGACTGTTTTTGATTGATGGAAAATCTCTGATAAAATGCCATAAAAGTATTAATAAAAATTCTGGATATTAGGATAAAATTATGAAATGGATGTAAAACAAACTATGCAATAAATTCTTGAGGAAGATTAATGGTTTCTTAATGGCCCGTCAATTCGTGGCTGCTAGTTATGGTTGTTGTCCTTTTACAGCTTTCACCAAACTGTAAACTTCATGCTTGAGATTATAGTTTTTGTTCTTTGGAGCTTGACAAGTTATTTGAAATCACGTAGCTTGGAAGCGTTAAAAAGTATTTTATCTTATATATTATCTCATTTTAATATTATATGATATCTTATATACAGAGTATCTGAAATTTAATGTGTGAACTGTTAGATCAAGTAAAAAGCAAAAAAAAGAGGGGAGATTATTAAGATGTGCTACCAGAACATGTTAGAAAATCTCCGGTCGTGAAGTAATGATACGGGGTAGAGTCAAAAAGTAAAAAGGCATTTAAGAGAAGTCGAAATTATACTAATGATAGAAAACTGAAAGATGCATTGTTTTTAATGTAATTACCCAAGATTTCAACGCACTTATCCCACCTTTTTATAAGAATTTTTTCGAAAAAAAAAAAAAAACGATTTTCGGTTGTATCTCTGATTGATTTGGCACTGCATCAGTGACTTCTTCATGGATAAAGTCAAGCTTCTTTCCTTTAACGCTCTCTTAAATACTCCAAACATATAAAAATCCCCTGGAACGTGGGCTTGACTTTATAAAGGATTTTTTAGCCCTTCAAATTCTAATACTTTTATTGTTAAACTCCTCCTGTGAATCAGGCAGAATGTAGTCGAGTGTTACTTTGCCGCAGGTTGACATCTTTTCGCTGTTTTCCATGACATCTGGATCTTATTGCAGGCCTCATTTTAATTCTGAAAATATCACAACCATTCGCACTATTAACATTTTCGTGTCTTGTGGTGGTCTTTGCCCTCATTTCCTCCTTGGTGCAGATCGACATTGGAGTTGCCATATTTGACGGTATGCTATATTCCAACAACTAGCGCATGAATAAGAGTGAGAGTTGCGTAGAAATTATTGCCTACTGCACTAATTCAGTGCTGAGTACTTTCTGTGTTTTCAAACTCTAGGAAGAGGAATTGCAAAATTTACTTTACTTTTTAATTTACTCTCATAAATATATTCGAATATTATTTATTTGGTGATAATTTCTTAATGACTTGTGAATTCATGACTATTAGCTAAGGTTGTTGTCGTTTAACAGCTTTCACAAAACTGTAAACTTTATGCTTACGATTATGGTTTTTGTTCTTTGTAGCCAGACGAGTTATTTGAAATCCCGTAGCATGGAAGCATTACAAAGTATTCTATCTTATATATTATCTCATTTTTATCATATTCTCTTATATATTATCTCATTTTTATCATATTCTCTTATATATTATCTCATTTTTACTTTATATTCTATCTTATATATTATTTCATTTTTATCATATTCTCTTGTATATTATCTCATTTTTATTTTATATTCTATCATATATTATCTCATTTTTATCTTATATTCTATCTTATATATTATACAGAATGCCAAAAATTGAAGGTGCAAGCTGAAATGGTAGATAAAAAGAAAAAAAAAGAGTAGGCTATTTACCGATCATTGCTTCATTTTCTCCTTAGTGTAGATCGACTTTGGAACTGCCATATTCAACGGTATGCTACACTCCAACAACTAGCGCAGAAATAAGAGTGACAAATAATATAGAAGTGTTGCCTACTGCACTAATTCTAATCTGAATACTAGCAGAGTTACACAACATTAAGAAGAAAATTTGTAAAAGTTACTTTACTTTTTGATTTATCCTCTTAAATAAATTCGAAGATTATTTATTTGGCCAAATTTTTTACTTCGAACTCTGTATAAAAGTCCACAATTGTTATAATTATTATCATTTATTATTATGCATGATATAATGAATTGCTAAACCCTTCGAATGATTCAAGGATAAGATAGATGTCAATTGATGATGCATAAACGATGAACAAGCGCGAACACTCCTCAATGCAGATTGTTATTTAATTCTAGCTAAAACTAAGTAGCGACACCTCTAGCTTGAAATCCTCCATATAAGGCAAGTTACCCAAATACTGAAAATTTGTTAAAATTGACAGTTATGTACACTGTTTCCCAGTAAATACATGATTTGTCGACCTCTTTGAATGATGCCAGACTAAGCTAGAATATACCTAATGATGCAGCTCAGGTAAAATATTAGAATTCTTTATCGGGCGATACTTCCCATTTGAACATAATGCTTACAAATCGGGACGTACAGCTGTTCAAAGATCTCACATTGGCTGTTTTGTAAGCTTAATGGCATTGGAACATGAATTGTCGAACTCATTCACATTTATGTACACTGTTTCCTAATAAATACATGATTTGTGATCATTTTGAGTGATGCCAGATTAAGTTGGACTGTACCTGATGATGTAGCTGTAAAATATTAGAATTCCTTATTTGGTAATACTTCTCATTTGATCACACTGCTTACAAATCATGATGCACAACCGTTCAAAGATCTCACAATTCTCGTTATGTAAGCTTAATGGCAGTGGAACATGATTTGTCGAACTCAATCGATGATACTTGCACTATGCATGAATATGTCGAACTCATTGCACTATGTGAATATCATTCGAAGCATTGAAGAATATTCCTAAGATATACAGAACTTTGACCTGAAAATTCTTAAATTGATCTGTTTTCAGCACGCATTCGTAATTTTAAATGACTGGCATTGAATTTCGACTACTTCGCTGTCCTTTAACACCCTGTTGGCAGTTACGACTATGCTTTCACGTCTAAATACTGAATGGATTTTGATTTATTAATCCTAAAATAGGAATAATCAGATTATTTATTTTTGGATAATTATGCGGTTTTTTTTCATTTCCGATCGGTAAAAATTATGATCATAAAAAGTCTGTTCTATAATAAATAAATGCAATGTTATTTATTTCAGTTTAATCGTCAACAAGTTTGAAAACTGTGCTTGTATAAAGATCATTTTAACATAAAATATAATCAGAAGATATAGGGGAAAAAACTCAATAAAAAATTTTCTTATCATGTTTTAGTTACTGTTTGGATTTTAAAAAATTAGTAATAAACTTCCTTGAATTTTTAAGAATAGATACGCCAAATTTTTTGAAAATCTAGGAAAACGAAATACAATTGTAAATTCATATGAAAATACGAATAAATATTCATTTTTACATACTTGTTATTTTCATACATTCTCTTTTCTAAGAAAAATTTTGCATTATTGTTGCGATTTGTTTTTATTTATATTATAAATCGAAAATCAAACAACATTAGGTGAAATTTCTTTTGTAGAAAAGCAGAGACAAACTTATTTTGACATTACAACATTAAATTCTCTTTCAAAGACAATAATTAATGCTTATAAAACATTAAACTTAATATGCTTAGGCCATTCTTAACTTTATAGGGTAACCAAACTTTAGAAAATATCCTTCATTATCCGCTGCAATTCATTAAAGGGTAATTCCACAAAAGTTGTTGTAAATACTTCAAAATTAATTCTAATTTCCGCTTATACGAATGGACATGACTTTTCTTCTTTCATCCGAGTAAAATTACTTTTTTCTTTTAATGAATTTTGTTTTGTATTTACTTTATATATTGTTTATGGTCTAATTAAATTCATTTGTTAATATACCCAGTTCCTTTTCAATTTTGATTCTGTCTCTTATTTAATTTTAAACATCGTTTCAACGATAATTTCTTGAAAAGAACAGGAAAAGAATAAACGGAAATGTTTCTCTGTAAATTATCGTTTTCTAATGAGATCCGGCTTCTTTTAATTCAACTTTCGAGCACTTTGTGTGTGCTGAGTGCCTTTCTGTTTTTGAATGCGAACTATTCAGTTTCTTCTCTAATTTTTATTTATAAACGAAGTTTCAAGGATAGCATTTAAATAACTAATGAGCAGAGAGATTCTCGACCCTCATTTGCACCCTCATCGACAGGCAAGAGAGGATGAGAGAATCTAACATTTTGCTTTAAATTGCAGAGGAAAGTTTCTATTTTGATAGTATTGATTTAAAAGTTCTATGTTTAAATTGGATCTTCCTACTTTTCTTTCGTGCATTTACTATGCTCAATGAATTATTTAACTGCGAAACACTTTCGCTGTCTAAATAAAGTAGTTTTATTCACAAAATTAGTTTCGTTTGAAATTTACATTAGAATTGTTTTGTAACTGGGGAATTAATGCTGAGTTTTGACCATATGACGAAGAAGAAAATTGATTCAGTACTCTAGTTAGAGGATTTTAATTTGTTAATGTCCATTATCATCGTTTGTAGAAAATTTCATGTTTACTTTCATACAATGGGCGTTTCAATAAAAAGGTATAAAACTACACTGTGGGCGGTGAAGACTTTTTTAAAATTAGGTCTGAGCACAATGATCCCGTTGATTAACAAACTGAAAGATTCCTTGTACGCAGAATGTATGACTATTCCCTCCAAATCCAATCCTTCACAGCGTTTTTGAGTTCACCGTTCGATTGGAAGCGCTTACTTTTATTAAAATTAGGTCTGAGCACAATGATCCCATTGATTGACGAACCGAAGGATTCCTTGTATCCAGAATTTATTTACCTTTCGGTTTTTTTTTTCTTCTGGGGACTAAAAACATAAAAATTGCAGAGTGACATGTCAGGGCTACAGGTCGGAAGACCAAGATGCTAACACTTGAACTTGGCCAGTTCTGTGTGTGTGACCTTGGAGACATGTGGACGCCCGTTATGCCAGCAGAACGACAACCTGGTGAGTAGCTGCGGTCGTTTTTATTTGATGGACCTCATTATTCTTCGGAGTGTCTCAGTACACATCGGATTTAAGGTTCTTCTGTGTTCGAGGAATTCAACATGCCACGGCAATTAGATGGCACTCTTTATAAGAATTTCTGCTCACTCCTGCGCATGCGTCGATCTAAACCCGAGACTCCAGTCTCAGCCCTAGATGTCCCGCTCCGTTCTCCCACAGCGACATTGGCAAATATGTTAACAGTTACTTTCTTACGAGGTTTCGTACTTTTCATTTAAACAACCTTCTTAGATATAGTGACTGGTTTAGTCATTTTATTGTCCTAAACTGCTTTTATTTTGGGACACGAAGCCAAGTAAATTTCACGTTTGAATCCTTTTTCATTTGAATAACATATGGATTATTTATTTTAATTTAAATTGTTTACATCTGTAACACTATGAAAATATATAAACTTATTTATATATATTTATTTTCTAATGTGTATTTGATTAAAAAGGATCAAAAATAATAAAATTGTTAATGAAAAAATTGTTATTAGTTAATGATTTTTTATTTCAAAATATATGCATTTCATTATTTTTATAGATTGTGAAGAAATAACAAAACCTCTGCAAATTATTATACGCTATTCTGATTGAAGATTTGTCAGTGAAAATATAAATTAGCACTAAAACGAATAATTTATGTTCGAATATATCTTAATAAGTATTTAATTATACTTTAATGATTTTAATAATTCCTAATAAAACACATTAAATCCAGTTTTAAAAATAATTTATAGAGATTATATAACTTTTCAAACTAGTTTAAAAACAAGTGCTGAATCTACCTTATACCCCGCTTCACATTTGCTTAATTATCTGAGACAACCACCAAATCTTGATTTTTTATATATTTTGCTATATTTCAAAAATTTTTGACATATATCTGCAAGCCAAAAAAATATTAATTTATTATTGATCTTTAGCTTATGAAAACAAAAATTGAAATTTTATTTTATTTCCCAGTTAGCTTAATGTAAATATTTTTGGAATTATTTTGGAAAACTTATTTAAAATTGTGTATTAAATTATATGTTCATTCATGAATTAATACTTCAGTGAAGTAGTCTCTTTTTAATCCATAAACCAGATATAACAAGCACAACTATATGAGCTAAGATGCCATTCGGTCGTATTTTACACCAGCCTCTTCAAGTCTGAGAATTTCAAGCTATAGTTTATCCTTTGTCGGATATGTTGTCAAATTTGACATAGATTTACAATTTATGTTTTATATACTTTGACGGACAGGGGCCGCGGTGGCCTGGTGGTAAGGTCTCGGCTTCGGAACCGGAGGGTTTCAGGTTCGAGACTCGATTCCATCAAAGAACTGTCGTGTGAGGGGGTCTCTTGCACGTTAAATCTGTCAGGCCAAACGTCCTCCTGCTGGTGTGGTGTGGAGAGGGGGGTGCCATTCATATGTCGTCCTCATCATCTGAACGTGGTTCAAAATGACGAGGTCCGTCCCAAAATAGCCTTCGTGCTGCTTTGAAACGGGACGTTAATATAACTAAACAAAAAATTTGACGGACATGTTATAAAATTTGAAATAGATTTGCAATTTATATATTGCCCCCTTTACTGGATTTGTTTTATCAAAAATCTGATATAAGTCAACATCTATACTGCCACGTAGATAGCACAGACACTCACAATTTAGGAATTCAACTCAGAACTGATAGATCTTTGGTATTTAGACCATCAGGGAAAGTTCGAGAATAGTTTTCTGGAGAAAGTACGGAAAGTCCAGTGCACTTATCTGGTAAATTAAAAAAATACTCAAAATCTTCTGTAACTCGAAATAAAGAAAAACACGAATGAAGGTGAAGTATGCACACAAGTTGGGAATCTACCGGAATTCGAATTTACGATTGCTTGATTACGTGATCAATGTTATAATTATTCGGCTATAGATACTCGATTGTTACTTTTCAATGCGTCAAAATATTGAATCATTTGTCTGATATATTATTAAATTTTATGGAGATCAAAAATTTCGGTGCTAATTCTATGTATTATATTTCATCGAATTCTTTTTGTCTTTTAGTACCTACTAACTTAAATTCTCATAGCCGGTCACACAGACTTCATCTGAATAAATTTATCCCGAAAATTGGATAGAAATCTATACATAATACAAAGTCTATTTGCCAAATTTCACCTGTCTATCTCAAAGTGTTTTTGACAGGCAGATAGAACGATAGAAATAGTATAATCTTAAAGTTGTGGTGGAAGGTAGATTATTATGACATGTGCAGGAAGTAATAAAACTTACGTTTTCAGGAATATTTTTTTAATAACCACATTCACACACGAAACAAACACAAAGACAAGACAAGACATTCACGCGCACAGCTTAACAGTACAGTATTACATTTCATTCTGATTACACGCACAATGAATTATGGGATGGCATATGGGATAGCCTATCAGACATCCGCATCTAGTATCCAAAAGAGAAGATAAGAGTTATATAAATGGCACAAAGTTCTTTTTTTCGGCCTCAGAAAGGTCCAGAAACTTGTCAAAACTTCAATACTCAATTTTTTGAAAGATTACAATAATTTGTCTTTTGCGGACATCGTATGCAAAAAAGTAATAATATGATTGAGACATTAGTTAGTTTCTTAAAATATTTCACAATAAATTGCTAAATTATCTTCAATCTCTCTTATTGTGTTCTAGTTTAAGCCAATACAAAATGCAAAAAAAATCTAGATTCAAACCCTAATACTTTTTGTTTCAGTTAGAACAAAACAGCCAGGATTTGAAACTAGATTTATGATTTATTCTCTGAGCTGACATCATGATGTCAGATATTTCGTTTTTACATTCTTCAGAGGCTTGGAATTCTCTAATGTCACGGAGCCGACTCAATAAAAGTCAACCTCAAATCTGATCGACATTTCTTCGAAAAAAACAATTCTTCTTTTTCCAACTTTATTGGTAGAGTCTGTTCTAAAAATATCTGGTTCCTTATAAATGTTAAAGTTTTACATTGAAAGGTCAATACATGCTCTCACACACGGAATTTTACTATGAAACCAAAAAAATATAAATAATAGCCTGGATAATATATTATTGCTGGCAAATTGTTCGCACGGCTATAAAGATATCCATAATCATCAAAGTTCTGCCTCAGACCTCTACTTTTTCTTATAAAATAAAATTGTAGAACATGAGTTATTTGCTAGCATTTAGACATTCATTGTACTGAATAGACTTTTACATATATTTTCCTTAAAAGTATGTAGTGGTGTTTTAATAAGCCAGTAATAGCTACTAAACATCGGTTACTACCTTTGTCTAACTAATATGTAACGTGGCTTCAAATCGTAAAGTCGCCAGTTCATTTCTTGACGGAATTTGATTTCCCCCTTGGCGAGATACCACAATACAATCCACCACATTGGTGATCCGGAAGTGATGCACGCTCTTCGTTCGCCTTAACGCTTGGCGCTACCGAAATTCTCTCTTCAATCGCCATAACACTTGGCTCTATAAAATCGTTCGTCTCTTCGAAGACTCACTGGTGGGGGAGTATTGTAGAGGTATCTTAATAAGCCAGTAACAGCCATAAACATTGGTGATCATTTTTGTCTAGTGGAAATGTTATGCGATTGCAAATCGTAACGTCTCGAGTTCGATCATTGGAGGAATTTAATCTCCCCCATTGGCGCGACACCACAATACAGTATACTAGAGTTTCTACATAAATAAAAGAGAAGCGCAAAAATTGTTTTTAGTTATAAAAATCCAATCCCAGTGGAGAGATAGTGTTTGGTACTGAATAAAATGTAGAAATACAATAGTTAAGAAAGGAAAGTATTTATTTTTGTATTGGTCTGAAAATTTCTGAAGATATATTCTATTAATTCAAGATTCAACTCCCTATGGGCTCTTTTCATATTTAAGGAAGAGAAAACGTTCCTTATATCTCATATATATAAACTCAAACTGTTTAATATTATAAATAACCTCAAATTTTGACTACAAATGATTTAAAATATGCAAGCGGTTTTGAGACAATTGAATATTTTATTGAATATCAATTAAAATCAATATTTCTTATAATCAAATTTTTTTTAAATTTTTAATATTGCTGCTTTTTAATAAAAATAGAGCAATGATTTAACTTTTTTTTGCTATCAATTTGAAACTTACAATGCTTGCTTAAATTTTCTATTATTCATTGAAAATTGGTGAACCACTGTGAAGAGGTAAATTTTGAGTATTTCTGCCATTATTTGTTTCGTTAATTTTTAATTTAACAAAACAGTGGAACATGCTTGTTAATAGTGGTTATGCTTGATAATACTTACATAAAAGATTTTTTCTCTGAAAATATTAGACAGAAAGTAGATAATATCAAATAAGCCCTATTACTGATTCTCCATGATGCCGGAAGGCACTTTGAAAAAAAATACGGAATGACCGGACAGTCGCTACAGTAACACTCTCTGGAACTGTGGTTGAGTCCCAATGACCATCACTGGCCACAGTGTGCACTTCCCGTGGGAAGTACATTCCGTAATCGATTGGAGGAGTCAGCTTTCCCAATTATATTGTATCCCCTGGGTTATCGAGACCCAACTACCATGCTGGAAGCAACTCATCCTCAATTACGAGGTGTCCCTCCCAAGTTGGGTTATATAGCACCAATTAAATAAGCTTGCTGCTTTTCAAAATGAATATTAATCGAACCATCAAATTATAGAAGGAATTACAATTACATTACTTTTTGAGTTTATAAAATACCAAGTATATATTAGCAGCCATCTTTTTATGTGAATATAAATCTAATCACCAAATCGTATAATGGAGCAAAATGAAGGAAAATTGCCAAAACATTGTTTTACATCAAAGCAACACCACTTGAATAAGCAACATAATGTAACTCAGCTGTCTTTTTTAGATAAATATAAATCTAATATAGAATGATAAAAAAATCTATTATATATAAATCTATTAATTTTTATTCTATAATTCTATAATATATAAATCTATTATAGAATGACCTGAATAAAGGAGCCTTCAAACAACATTTCGTTTAGACAAAACATGTAGAATAAACAAAGAGAAGTAAATCAGCAGGTAATTTCAAAAATGAATATGAATCTAAGTACCGGATAGTAAAATGGCATTATATGAAGGAGATTTACAGCAATATACTTGAAGTAGAAAAAACAATTGAAATACTAAAATACCACTAAGGCTATAAAGTCCCCGGGTTTGCTTCTAGTGGTTGTATGCTGGGAACCAATCTGTAGGACTCAGTAGAAAACAACGATGACTTTTATTAAAAATAAAGACATTAATATAAAGACGAAGAATAAAGATACGTCAAATATATACGGCTGACACAAACACAGGCAACACACAGTAGCCACTACAACAAATAGAAGCCCACAAGTAGTAATCAGTAGCAATAACAACAAAAGCACACAAAGCGGCAGACAGAATTCAGCAGGAGAGGGAGTCACTTGGTTTCTCTAAATGGCAGCAATTCTCCATTGTCTCCCCGCTTTAGCTCTATTCAACTGCCAACACACTACTACCGGACTGATTATCCTCAAAAGACTCGATGCTGCTATCCACAATAAATATCAGGACTTGCCAACACAACTTAGTTCAGTAATCGCTTGCGCTCCAAACAAAACCGGTTCTTTGTCTGACCATTCCGTTGTTGTTTGTTATCCTATCGGCTACATGATACTTGCATATAAAACCGATTGCGATTGATTCCAGCATGATACTGCCGGTCTTTTATAGTTCCCAGACGGAGGGCTAAGAAGGTTCTGGACCAGATAGGCGTATCTCGTTCCTATTTGTAGAATGACTAAAATTTTGGAAGTTTCCAGTAAGATCTATTTTGTCGCCAAAGTTGTCGTCAAGCTCTGAAATTATTGATATTTCACCTGATAAGCAACCAACAGGACTGATCGTAAAATGGTCTATCCAGTGATTGAACTAACCGTGCTTAGAAGCAGTATTACAGGTTTGTAACAATATTAAGTTTTATGTCATTCAACATTACATTTGAACCAATAACACCAAATAAATAATCTAGCGGCTGTTTTTTTTAAAAATAAATAAATTAAAATAAAAATAAATCATAGTATGGCCCTAAATAAAGGATCCTTAAGACAGCATTATGTTTCAGGTTTAGATAATACCAATTGAATAGAGAACAAAACATAAATCAGCATGTGTTTTTTATGCTTATAAATCTAATCATACCAAGTAGATAAAATAGAACTAAATAAAGGAACCTTATATCAATGTAATGCTTCATGCTTTTTTCCACACATAAAATCAAAGCCATTACATAATTTATTCTTTTAGAAGTCAATCTCGTCCAATTATATAAGTGCGAAATAAATGTATAATTATTGGCAATTATATTGCACCATTTCAAAACCTTCTTCACAAAAGAAATAAAAATTACGAGCAACATGCAACACTTTGTTCTTATTACGATGCTTCTAATAGTCTCTTTACATGAGCGAAATTACATAAAAATTATACCTCAATACCTTTGATTATTAAAGAATTTTATTGTAATAATTCTGTGCTCAAATGTCTGTATATATTTTTTTCCTGCTACATTCTAATACAATTATTTTCTCATTTTTATTTATGATGATACCATCTTTTACTAAATGGGTTTCATTTTCATCCCTTAACGTATGAAGAATATCTATATGATGGTATCATTTCGCTAATTTCTTTTTGTGATAAAGCAAATAATGACTTATTCCAGTGATAAAAATATCTGAAATATTCACGAATGATTGCTGCTACATGGAGTAAATAATCCACCATTTACGGCTTTCTTATGGGTTCTGGAAACAATGTAATGCATTTGAGATCCAGTTATTTCATCTCATAGAAGAATTTCTTCTATGTTACGAAGAAGCGGAATTTGCTGATATGGTTTATTTCATTATTATAAGAATATAAATCTGTTTGATTTTGTTAACAGGGTGTTCCATATAGGAGGAACAAGGGTTTATTTCCTTATTCTTGAGATAAGATATATATTGGGTCGTTCGGAAAGTAATTTCGTTTTTTCCTGACAAAGGATTTAATTGCATTTTTCGCACCCAATTTCATACTTAAACCGCAAAATCATTTTATGTTTTAAGAGCTGATATAGCAAGGCTTGAGTGTGAAAAAGTGCAGCTGATTCTTCGCAGTAGTTTTTGGATGGCGCCCTTTTAAATATGGAGAGCAATAAACAGCATTTTCGTCATTTTTTTCTTTTTTGCTATATAAAAGGTAAAAATGCTGTTCAAGCCAGAAATAAATTAGCCAATATGTGTGGAGAAGATGTGTTAACAGTACATCAGTACCAGAACTGATTTGCAAAATTTTTCCTTCAAATGAGGAGGCCAAAAACCACCTCGATCAGTTTTTTTTTACAGCAAAGACCAAAACTTTTATGAGCGTGTAATCATGTTACTACCAAAAATATGGCAAAAGGTATTAGACCAGAATGGCAATTTTATAATTTAATAAATAATTTATTCATTAAACGAAAATTTCTTTTCATTTTGACAAAAAAATACGAAATTACTTTCCGAACAACCCAATACTTCCAATTGCTAAGTTTCATCAAGTAAGAAAGACAAATGTAGGAAAATATTTTGGCTCCAGTAAAGAAAGTAGGTATAAAAAATACAAAAATTAAATTTTTGCATTGCCTTTTTAGTGAAAACCTGCCGAAGAACAAAATGCTTTTATTAGAATCGTCTATGAAGAAATAAAGATGATGATCTATAAAACTTGCATATTAAAAAGCAAATTTCCTGACTTTGAATTTTTTTTTATTTCGATGACCGGTATTTGTAATTTTCAGAGATAATTCATATAATACATCAGAGATAATGCATAAATTATTGAAAAAACAGAATTGAAAATAGAAGTGTTATTATTACATTTTACTAAATTAATTTTTTTTTCAGATAGTAGACCGATTGAAGAGTATAAAACTAGATCAAGCATATCAGTTATTTAAATCAATTTCAGTACATTAAAGAGTCAGAAAAAAATACTGTTAACTAATAAATATTGTAAATTAAATATTGAATTAAATGAAAGTAAGAAATCATAATGATAACTTCGGAGTAAAGTATTTCGTAAGAAATGTATTTATATAATATTTAAATTAAAAATTTTTAGCTTCTTATTCATAAATTCTTTTCTGCATTTTTTTTTGTTTAATTTTTATTTGTTAAAAAGTTGCATAAATAATTGAATAGATACAGACGATTTTCAGATAAAGAAATTTTTGAAACAACTTTATCATATTTTGTCTCTTTTTATTTTCAAATGCCTTTTTAACAAAATTTACTAAAAACAATTATTATACAATTTGCTTTAAAAATTCTAGAGCTTACTAAATGATATTAAATATTATTACCTTAAAACCTTTTGTCAGCTTTATTTATATCTTCTCTAAAGTAATAAATAATTAATACCGTAACTGAGAATTTGAATTTGAAAACAGCCGACAGAGAACTTTAAAAATTGTCTGATTCTTATATTTTTATCTGAATAAAAAATGCTTAGACGGTAAAAGGATTTTGAGTATTCCGATATTTTATGTAAAAGTACTTTTTATGTAAAAAATATTTGACTTTAAAAATAGTACTTTTACTCCTTGTTATGCCTAGTGTAATAGTTTAAATAATTCTTATCAAAATATCATTTTAAAATATTCTTATATACTTATGATAATTGATTCTGATAATTGACATTTATAAACGCTTTGAAACTCTTCTTTTCTAATTGGATTAAAATATTCGAAATTTAATTGTGTAATAATAAAAATTAATCAGTTTTCACTATTCTATTCAGCTTCATAAAATAGGAAAATTAAATAAGTTACTGGAATCGATTTCCTTGCTGAACATGATCGATTATTTATTCAAATGATAATGTAAAGGACAATTTTAATTTTTGAAGTTAGCTTCTGAACGGATTGGTATTTTTAACAGCTGAATCAGATTTTATCACATACTGTAGCTTTTCTCTAAAACTGAGCAGGTAGGACGATAAGGAACTAATTCTGAGGGATTTTTCATTGATACTGAATCTTTGATTGTAAAACTGAGGTAGAGTTACTCCCATACATCGATTTAAAGGAAACAGACAGAATTTTCCTGGAGAGGAATTTGAATATTTGATTATAATAACTGTTTTCCCATTATGATCTTTCTTCAGCATTCATTTAATTATGAAACTTATGAGATCTCCTGATTATATGTTATGTTTCTAATTGAAATGCAATTTTACCTTCAAGACTTTCTTTTTGTAGAATGCAAGTGTGGCAGATACTCTCATGCTCATATCTTAGAAAAAAGTTAGATAAAAAGGTGAACAAAAGAACGAATTTGGCAAAACAATGAAGTATTACAAAAAGTACTCTGCAAATATTTGAAAGAACGAAATATTCCTATGATATTTTAACATAATATAGTTGATGATTCATTTGAAAATCAGTTCTAACTTAACTGTGCATATATTTTATCTATGTAGAAAAACATATAAATTCTTTTCAATGTAATGCATTCGGTACTTCGATTGATCTCATTATATGATTATAGACCTAAACATTTTAAATTTAGCTTGATAACCAAATTCAGCGTCCAAAGATGAGCGTTAATAAATGGAAGATAAAAGAAGTTTGCTTATATATTATTACGGATTTCTTACTTTAATCCGTCGGGTTCGTATTATCCGTGTAGTGGGTGTGAGAAGAGATGAGTACACAGTGATCAGTCCTTTAGTAGAAGACGCAAACACAGACGTTTATTTACAGCCGAGACGAACACACAGCAGCACACAATAACAACAATAGCTCACAAGTAGTAACAATATCCACAGCACTGGCTAAAGTACTCGACGCTGCTTCCTCATCAAACTACAAGGCACACAGCTCAGTTCAGCACTTGCTTGACTCCACCGCTTCTTGTCTTGTCTTTTGGAGGACTAGTTATCTAACGTCGATTCCGACTACTCTATTCTAAGCTTAAAACTGTCACCCTTATATAGTGGCGGAAGGCGGGGCTAAAAACCTTCAATACCAGTCAGGAACATTCTGGATGTATTTCGGCTCCTAATGGACGAATCGGGAAAATTCTCAAAGTTTTGGGCATTATCCATTTTGTTGCTAAAGTCACCTAATTCGTCACCAAGTCGCCAAATGGTCGCCAAGTTCAGGGATCCTTTCTAAGAGCATCCGCAGCATCCGGTACAGAATACTGTAAATCATTCTTTCCAGTGAAGGAACCAATCATGCTGGGAAGCAGTATCACAGACTCGTAATATTCCTAACATTATCTAAACAAACGGTAATGATAGTTTCGTTTTGAATTTTGATTGGTAGAAAACATCTTACTCAATTATTTGTCGTACTAAACTAATACTCCAATAAAAATGTCGATCCAGTATAAAATCCTCTTTCACGTAAATGTTTATGCCAAAACTTTATCACCTATTACATAAAAAATGAATTTCACAAACATTTCGACAACTTGTCTCAGAAATAAAAAGATTGAATTATACCAAAACTCATATACCTGTGATATATATAAAAAATGCATTCAAAAATTTTTACACATCAAAATTAGAAATTTACACTATTCCATCACGTCTCTCTCCTTTTTGAGGGTATAAAAAACTCCTATTGAGGCCGCTTCAAGTGATATCAAAAGAAATGGACATTTTTAAAAATCTTTTTTAGAACTTTAATTTTTTTAATAAAATATTGGGAACTTTAAATGAACATTTAAATCATGTACCCATCAATTGCACCGTTTTTTAATCTGCGCGTTTATTTAAAATTTTGCATATTATTTCATTCTACGAGGGTGTTTTGAAATGTATCTAAGGTCTCAAGTAAAATTACATATAAATGGAAAATTTCGAAAAAATTTATGAAAGGAAATACTTTATTATTACTCAGCAAAATTATTAATTTTCGACTGTTTCCACAAAAACAGCTTTAAATTAATGATAAATGATCTTTATCCGTACTTTCATTGTTTGTTTTAGCTATAACAAAACTAAACTGCTGCATTTTGAAGCATCGTACGGGTATTTTTGGATGGTTCTCATAATTTTGAAATGTAGTCAGATGATGAGGACGAAAACTGGATCCGGTATCACCCTTTCAAAATTCCCTGTCACATCAATGGGAGGACGTTTATTTTTAACCTTAGATTTTAGACCATTCATTCTCAATCACTTCTCATCATGGAAACCAAATCCAAGCTAAAAATGACTTTGAACGTTTGTTTTTAATAGCAATTGAAATTGTCTGTCCGGCAGTAATTTTCAAGACCATAAACATAAAAGATACGATTAAAAAAATTCTGAATAAATTTTTCCAAAATTGGAATAATATGTCAGTATGTGGTTAATATTCTAATAAGTTATTTTGCTTATAATTCTAATAATATATTTTACCTTAATATCTATAATATATACCTAAAAATAATTAAAATAAGTATTTAAAAATATTGAGAAACATGTACTAAAAGGGGAACTCTAAAAATGCTTGCTACTTTTTGTTATAAATGTACTTTGAAAATGTATTAATTCTTGAAATAAATTAATAAAAAAAATTAGTTTAACAGATGAATAACACTTGTAAATATGACATTATAAAACTTCATATAATTATAATAAAAATAATTTAATCTATATATTCCAAAATTTTAATTAAAAAATAATATCATCACAACATAATAAAAGAAATTATTTTTTAAAGAAAATCAGCAGGGGTTTTATTAGTTACTTTCAAGTTTTATCTTTTGCATTTTTCTAATTTATACATTTCTGAAATCAGTGAGATGTATCGATTTTTATAAGATTATAATAATTTTAAAAAGTACTAACTTACAGTACAAATCTTTAAATGCAAAAATCGATTTGATATCCATAAAATTTAACATTTTCTTAAAAATTAGCATTTAAAAAGAACTTCTTATTTATTTTGAGAAAACTTATTTCAGATCGTAGATTTAAGTTTTAACAGACTTTTCATGAATATTTTAATCGGTTAATACTTGTCTCCTAAGAATACGAACAATTTTAAAGAAATGCAAGCAATTATGCGACTTCTGAATGTAATAAGTGGATATGAAATTTATCTTCTGTCTGTTCTTCGAAATAATATCACAACAAATTTCTTGAGGTCTTGAGACCTCGAAAGAAATAATGGCAGTATAGAGTTTCTGAGGACTTCCCGGGGGAATTCCCAAAGTCCCTTTTATGCAGATTCATGACAAAATTAGCTCAAAAATATTCTCCAAAACTATGAAACATGATCTTGACTTTGTGGAAATGACTCACATTATGGTTTTATCGATTTCAGAAACCGAAATAAAAGAGTTTTAACTGTTCTTTTGATTTCTAGGTTCCGGTTCTTAATGGTTTTTGCATACTTTAGGCCTCTAATGGCATGAACCTTTTATGAGTAAATACTCAGATTGCAAATAAAAGATACTCCCTTCATTAAGAATTTTAACATTAACAAATGTATGCATTAAAGTTAAAAAGTAATTTCAAAGATAATACATTATTTAAGATCTGTCTACAGGGTTCCATGTGATTCAATAATTAATTTCTTAAATTTTTAGAGAACGATATGGATTTTCAGTTTGGTAAACAATGTAATAAATAATGCAAGAGTTTTTTCTTGTTTTTGAATGAATAAAATCTACTTTTGGAACTATTGTGAAACTTTGAATTCTTTAGTCCTATTTAGCGATAATTTCTTGAAATGTGAACATTTGTTCAATAAAATTAACCCTTAAATCACTATATCTGGACAATTATGAAATTCTGAATATCACTATTTTAAATGCTTTTAGATCATTTCAACATCTGCTTTAAAATAGAATCTAGTACCATCATCTAGCAGCATTTTCATGAAGAGGTCTTTTTTTGTCTTAAATATTGAAACAAAAGGTTTCATGATTTTTGTCAACTTTTTTCCTCAGAAAATAAGAAGTTTTTGTTTAAGGTATTCGACTACGTTAGAGACGCTGATTTTTATAGCTATTTCTTGCAGTTCAGACTTTCCTCTATTCAAAATAGTTAGGAAAAGGAAGACCTGACCTATAATGTAGGAGAATTTTAAGCAAAACGTATTTTTTAACTTAAATTTGTCTTTAAATTTAATTTTTATAAAAATTATCCACCATTAGCATGATATCTCACAAACTAATAGAGGTATTTACATGAAGATTTCAGCGTGTGTTTTAAATAATATGGACAATGAATGAACCAAAAACTTTAATGTTGGTCAAATACTTTTTTATTTGTATTCGTTCTTAGAAAAATTAAGTCATGAATTTGTAAAAAAAATTAATATATACTTATATTTTTTCCCATAACTTCTTTGAATCTCAAAATGTTTCTTAGATGAAGGTTAGATTTCATGTATGTATGTATTTCATCATGAACTTATGTACTAAGAAAAATAGGATTGCTTCATTACCATTTTGTGTAGATTATTAACCGTTTTGGTCAAATTTTATTAAATTTGGTTAATTTTATTTCTCAAAATATATTATATTTTCAAAAAAAAAATTTTTTTGTATTTATAGTATTTTTTTATTGTAATTGATAACCTAAAAACCATAGTTTTAAATAGTTTTTAAAAGTTTTTCCTACAAATGTAGTCGGATACCTTAAATTATCTGTGGGCTAATTATCTAAAATATTTCACCGAATATAATTAATAATATCAAGGGTTTACATAGAAATTTAGATTTAGCTCAATCAGGGGCGTGGAAAAATTACAACGTATTTTTCTATCAATCAAAATTCCCAGCATAAATCAAGGTCACGTTGCTGAAAGATTGTTTTCCTATTTTAAATGATATATTAATCAATTTTCAAAATAAATAAATTAATAAATTTGTAGCAAAATTTTGTTTTAATAATTAGTTGAGTCTTTCTCAACGATTTAATTAAAGCTATATATATATATTTTCAAGAATCAATCAATCAACACTTAGTTGGTTTTCTTTGCTTTTTACATATTTAGTTTTCCTCATTTCTTTTTGAAATTATCTCAATTTACCATTTAATGTCTCAATTTAATACTTTTAGAATTAAGATTTCTTCTACTTAGCTGAAATATTAATATCAATAAGCATTTATCAATGACTTTGCCTTTTATGTAAATTCAAATTCGTCTTAGAATAATACATATATTGATATCATAATTTTACTATTCTTCTCTATAGGACATGCAATTATGTAAAATTCC
>JAPMOQ010029021.1:1409051-1479117 GCA_026543055.1 Argiope trifasciata | reverse complement strand
AAAAAAATGTTTTATGCATAATTTTCAACAATGTTTTCCAATATATAATATAAGTCTGATCAATTTCATTGCTACATCAATTCAATACTTCTAATGTTGTTTCTCTTTTAGAAATCTGAGCACATGATCTATTTACATTTTTGCAATACATTTTTTTTATTGTTACAAAATGCAATTAATTTTAATTGATTCAGTTACCATACAGTACATTTTAATTCATTCTACTAAATAGAAATTTATTGTTTTGCTTACTTAGTTTCTAAAAGCAAAGGGAATTCTTGGCTAGAACGTGCTCTTTTTCTTATTCTCTCTTAGTTTCCTATACCAGCCTGAGCCACATTGTCTTATGTGTAAAGGGCCCACTTGTCATTGGGAAAACTGGCAACTTAGCTAGCCTGCACTTATAAGTTGCTTTTTTTCTGATAGAAATTAGCATTCAAAATGTAGTTCTTTTTTTAAAATTAATATATTCTTTTTCCTTCTCAAGCTCTTTAAAAAATTTTTTTTTATCTTTATGACAGATGGATATCTTACTGAATTTCTTGTGGGTTTTTTTTTTTTTTTTTCAAATTTTTTTACCACATTTAATTAAAAATGTTCCTTAAAAGTCGCCTTTATTCTTTTTCTTAAATATCTTGAAGATGAAATGTCTTCTATTCATTTGTTTATTCTGCTTTTTTCTAAAATATATTTTATCTAAATGTTTGAACACAATTTCCTAGCAATGCAAAACATGTGGAATTTCTTTGTTATATTAAGGCTAGATATTTGTCGCAAATTTTCATAATTTATTTTCTGCAGATTGTTTTTTCAATTTCCATCATGAAAAATTTGTACATATGACACTTCCATATAATATCAAATCGAATGATTCTGCATGGAGCCAAGTCATTTGCTGTTTGCTTTGTGATGGCCTCATATAATTTTTATTTCAACTTAAATCCGAATTTATTTTAATAAAATATAAGTATACATATGGTTAATTTGATTTGTTATAATTTGTTTTACAATGGTCTTTATACATATATATTGGTTTTCCTATCTTTGATTTAATTTTTGTATTAGCTTTATTTTTAAGTAAACCTGTTTTATCTGTAGGAAATACGTTTCTTTTATTTATTACATGTAATCTGTTATCAAGGCAGGGACAAAATTTACACTTTTTATATCTTTTATTTTCTTTCTAAATCAGTCTTCTGTTTTCATATTCTGTGGGGAGTCGTTCTGAAAATAGGGCAATTTTCTACATAATATCAAATCTAATGAGTCATTGTATGTAGCTAAGTCTTTGTTGTTTGTTTTGTGATGATCATATCTAATTTTCATTTAAGCTTATGTCTAAATTTATTTTAGTTCAATATATATTTTATGCTCTGAGAAGTGTATATATTTTCATTTCAGTTGTCAATAAATTGTTTTAAAATAGCCTTTGAATATATAGATATTTTCTCCCCGCGTTGGAGTTAATTTTTGTATTGGCTTTATTTTTAAATATGTCTGAAGAATTTCTGAATGCATAATTTGCGCTTGGTTGTTTATATTTATCTGAGTGGTTTCATGCCAAAGTATGATATATTCTGTTATTAAGGTTTATTTTATTTTTTGCATGTGATTTGATTTGAAAATTCAGACAAAATTTACATGAGTTTTAAATTGGGTTGCGATAGCACTGGAAGAACCAAGAAGATTGAAAAAATATGAAGCATTTAAAAATTATCGATAAAATGGATAAAATACAGGAAAATTTGAAAATTCTCTTAGAAGCCAGAAAGTATTGGGAAATTTAAATTTCTTAGATTTTTTCATCTAATGATGCTTATCTTTTAAAACATTTCTTGAATAAAAGATTGTCGCCATAGCTTTAGAAACGAAACAACACAATTCATGATCGTTGAACTGTGGAAGCTCATATCTTTTCTACTCCCTCCCGTATTCTTTTGCATAAACGTCCTGTTTTCTGGTCTGAAAAAAAATACCGATGTTGGAATAGTGACTTCAAGCTAATTGAATAATAGGGAAGCTACTGAAACTGTAAAAAAAGTACCTTATTAGCAGAATATTTTATATTTGTGAAGATTGGTAAAAATATATCTATATTTGAATGCATTTCTAAAAGTTTTGCTGCTTTAAAAGCTGCACCCTGTTTAAACCTGTGTATTGAAAAACATCGTAGTATTATGAAGGGAGCGAAAGGTTGATTTGTTTATATTTCTTGATTCTGATGCACAAATTTTGATAACATTTCAGAAGACGCAAAGATCAAATTGGAAATTTTCCTGAAAAAAATAAAAAGTAAATTCAAAGAGCATCTTGATTCATTTAATGAAGAAATTTTCTAAGATGTTTCCCATTTTAATGTTCTGAGGCTCAAAGAATTTTCTGATTTTCTGGAAGTCAAATAATAAAAATTCTTGTATTATCACATGGCATTGCAACCATGGAAAGTGAATTTAATATGCTTGTTAAAAGTTTAAAATAATATTCTTTGATTGATCTGTATATATCATAAAGTTTTATGGAGTTTCAATGCTCTTAGTTCAAGAGATTTGTTTCAACGTGCAGAATTAGTGCATACCAGTTTTTTAAAGCTTTAGAGTAGCAGAAAAAAAAAATTCAAGATGAAAAAAAAAGGAAGCCAACAAACACAAAGCTTTGAAAATTAAATTGTTACAAAAGAGCTGAAAATATTGAAAAATTTCCAGAAATCAATGCACAAATATGTTTATTTGTTAAGCAGTTGTTAAATGGTTTGTCATGATAACAAGAATTTAATTTCGTATTAAATTTCCACCCAATCTTTGATTTTGTTCTAATTAAATTAGAAAGCATGAGTTATATGATCAATATTTTTTCCCTTAATATTAAATATTCATTTGATATACTATTATTTCAAGTAATGCTAAATTATTGATTATTTTTTTATTTTTTTCGCTGATTAAAATGGGAGGGTCAGTATTATGATTCTATAATACTGTTTTATTTAAATTCTTTTATACTGCGCATGAATGCTGTTTCCTTTTATATTGTGTATACAGTCAGTCTAAAAAGTATGGGGTCACCCCACAAGTTAACAGATTTTCATCATGATATTTCACTTAAATATACAAATAAAACCAAAATAAAGAAGTAAATATTTTGATATATACAAGTAATAATAATTCAAAAAAAAAACTCTCATATAAATGTAATTATGGTTATAATTGAAAATAAAAGAAATGAAATAAAGAAAACATGCTCAAAAAGTATCGGAACCATTCCCACTGAATAAAGAATAACAATGCACAATTAAAAATTAATACTTTGATGGGCTGCCTTTTCTTATTATGACCTCTCAAAGTCTAATTGGTATGGCTGCGATCAATTTGTTGCAAAATGAGCCATCGAATTTGGCCCTGCTTTCTACCAAATGTTTTCTTAACTCCTGCTTGTTTGAAACTGAATGTTAATAAAGTTTTCATTGCAAATAATCCGACATATGCTCAGTGGGATTAATGTCTGGACTTTGTACAAGAGTTTTAATAATACTAGGACAGTGGTAAAGGCTGAATGATGGGTCCTCTATCGTTTGGGTCATTATTTAGATGCAATTTAAAATGTCTGGAAATTCCCAGTTTCTAGCACTTTGCTTTGAATTTCACTGGAGGATGTAAAGATAGATATATTTATTCATTGTATAACCAATAAAATGTAAGTTCCTAACTCCAGTGTTTGTAATACAACCACAGACAAATTTAATTGCCACCTCCATATTTGACAGTAGGCCGAAAATTTTTGGCTTGTATTCGTGTATTTTATTTCCACCAAAAGGCTTGCCATCCTAACCGAAAATGTTATATTTGCTTCCATGAACGAAAATTACAGTCCAAAATTCTTTTGGTTTCTTTACATACATTTTAGCAAATACCAGTCTAACTTGTCGATTTGCTTTACTTGTAGGGCTTTCTCTGTGGTACTTTGCCATGATATTTATGTTTTCTTAAAACATTTCTAACAATTTCAAGATTTACAGATTTTCCGAACTTAACTTTTATATTGCGGAATCAATTGTACTGCACTCATTTTTGGATTGTTTCATAATCCACTTTTTTAAAATTTCATTAAATGTCCTTGGTTGCCCAGATGTTTGCTGGTTTCGAACATTATTTGTTTTCTTGAACAGGTGAATAATGTTAAAAACATTAGACTTACTCTATTTCAAGGTATGTCCTATACAGCGAACTGACTTTCTAATGATTTATCATTTCGTACATCAACCGATATATCTTTGTTTCTCGCCATTTTTTCTATAACTAGTCTCATTTATTGAAAATTTTATCTTAAAATTATAGCCTAAAAATGTGGTAATAAATTCAATTCTATTTAGGTGCTATATATTTATTAAATTTCTCATTAAAAAGGGTTCCACTACATTTTTGACTCCTACTTGCCTTTGAATTGTTTTAAAAAGCTAGATCAAATTATAACAATTATAACCCTGAAAAATCAATAACATTTTCCTTACAAACTGTACACCAAATGTTAAAATATTTTTTGATTCATTTTGCTTTTTATTTTATTGTGATAAATAGTTTTATGAATAGGTTTGTAGTTTTCAAGCCAAGTGTCCCAATACTTTTTTGAGTGACTGTTCATACAGGGAAAACAGAATTTTATCCCCATATTTGTAAGGCAACTTTATTAAATAATACTTGTTCTCTAAAATTGTCTTTCCGTCTCAAGCTTTCATATTTTTTGCTCTGAAGCCTGACGACTTTTCATTAAATAGCGTTTTTGTGACAAAAGTAATTATAATGTCTTATCAATGTATTCTGTTCAAAAGCAGTTTTTAAAACATTGGTTTTGACTCTGTGGTAGATGGCGAACACACTACACAAACAATCTTGTAATTTTCGGCAATTTCTTATTAAATTTATTTAATTTTATTAATTTAAAGTAGCTATTATTTTGTATTTTTCTTTATCAGAAATACTTTCGAGACAGAATGTTTACTGCTAATTTGCTCATTCTGTTCATTCCTATAATGTATTTAATACAAATTTTCCATGGGAATTCTTTTGTTTAATTAGGACTTGTGTATATGAGACGATTCAAACTTTCATAATTTAAGTATTTGCTATTTATTTTTCTGATCCATAATGACAAATATGTACAATGACACTTCTATATAATATCAAATGTGAATCTGTATATAGGCCAAGTCATTGGAATGTTTGTTTTCTGTTTGCCGCATATAGTTTTCATTTAAATTTATGTTCAATTAAAAAAAAAAGTATAAATTTTACAGTCCTATTAGCATCTACTATATGGTTCATTTGAATTGTTAATAATTTGTCTTAAAAGAGCTTTTGAAAATTGTTTATTGTTTTTCCTATATTTGAATTAATTTTTGTTGAAGCTTCACACCTGAAGATGATATTCTTACTGTTATTAAAGTTTTATTCCTATTTAAAAAATTATCTTGAATAAAATTTTTTATTATGTTGAGATATAATTCTACTAAATTAGATTTATTATTATTTTGTAGTAGATTCACGGATAAATCAATCACAAGTTCAGGGAAATATAATAGCTTCTATGCAAATTATATTTGTCTTTCAACTTAATTCCTGTTTTAAATTAATATAATTTTCTGTTTGTCGATTTCGCAATTATTTGTATGTGTTATTTTATATTTTGAATAGTTTTTTCATCATACTAATATTTGAATATATTAGTTTTTATATTCTACTAGCTGGCACCCGGCGCGTTGCTGCCGCAGAAGAAATAATTTTGGAAATCTCGTTTGAAATTTAAAATTATTGTCTTGATTAATTAGGAATGATAGAAAGAATAATATTTATTTTCGTATCGGAAATGTATACATTATTATAAATTGAATGATATATAAATGAGAAGCGCAAATAATATTAATTCTATTTTTTTTAAAAACACTTTATTAAAGACTTTAGGGTTGGAAATATTTTTTTTTTCCATCTTCAGCAGAAACAAATAAGTGCAAGTAATAAGTATTTAAAGTTTCATCGCAATCGGATGAGCTGTATGGCAGCGCATAAGAGACATACAGACAAACATTCATTTTTTATTTATATAAATTTGATAGTGTTTCATCCTGCGATCAAATATTTCGATACATACATACATATATATATATATATATATATATATATATTATACAACTTAAAACCTTATTAATTGTATCAATGTAAATGCCTATCAAATATATTTATACATAATTTATTTTTGTTGTATTCTTCTCTAGTGATTTTAAAGCGTTAATAAAATTTAAAACAATCGACATTTTATTGAAATTTTTTCTCTCATCTATTTCCGCCACTTTCAGTTCACATTAAATAAAATTGGCAATTTCAAAAACATTCAAATTCAGCTAAAATGAGCACACAATTCTTTTAAGATATTATGCAATAGTATTTTATTCCACATAAATTTCGGTAAGTTTTTAAAATCTTAAATTTTCTTTTAAAAAGTACGGAGAACAGGTGATCATTGATGACATATCTGATGGTCAAAATTTTAAATATGAAATAAAAATTTTCAGAATCAGTTATAAGTGAACATGATACTCCAAAACAAAAGCAACTAGATAAGTTAAATGTATCCTGTAATTTTATTGAAATATATAATTGTATTAATTTTTTGAATATAATTTGTAAAAAGGGACGATTATCCATCAGTCTCTCTATTCATGAGTGTTTGATTAATCATTTAAAAAAAAGGATAAATGAAATTGCTTTGCTTTGACATCATTATTACAAACATGTACCCAATTTTCGTTCCAATCTAAAAGGATGTAAAGACGTACTTCTTTCATACTTGTATCTATTCAGCAGTACAAAGAAAAACGGATATCACAGCACTGCATAAATATGCATAAAAGAAAGTAGAGAGGTAAATACTGTCATTGATCCTTACCTTGATTGCAAAGATCAATGGTAGGATTAGATTGCTTTTAATAATAATAATAATAAAGCATTGATAAAAATTGCTTTCAAGTTTGGAACCCGCAAATTTTAAGGTCGATACTGCAAGAATATGGGCAGTTTATGTAATTTTGTTTCATAAGTAACAGTTTCATAAGTATCAGTAACAACATATGAATGAAATAATATATAAACCTTTATTTGATACAAGTAAACAACAAATCGTGATTTCAAGGCATAACTATGAATGCTATACTTCTGAATATTCGAAAATAATTTATCATCCACGCATCATTGAAGCATTTATCTGGATTATTTTGCATTAGAATATCCATTAAAACATGAAACTAAAATTCGTGCTACGCTTTACACAAAATTCATCAAAAGCTACCTCATTTATCCACACAGGTTTTATCCTTAAATGAATATTCTCATTAGCAAATCAACAAAAAAATGCTTCAAAATATTGTAAAATAAATACAGAATATTTAAAATTCCTTTTTTAAAAAGATTTTATAAATCTATTGTTTTATCTAAGAAATATATCTTCTTTGATAAACTATTTAAAAATATATGAAGAGAGGTTACGGTGTTAAAGACTTTTACGATGTTAACAGTCTCTTAATGTTCCTAACAAAATTATTCAAAAATTTAATGCAACTTATTGATAAAATTGATGTTACGTAAATAAAAGTATTAATATATACGTGATCCCAGCATTTAGATTTTCTATTATAAATTTTTAAAAATATATTTACATTTGGATGAATTTCTGTATTGCCCATGATATTTTAAAAAATTCACGAGGAAAAATTTATCATTGTCGTGGCTGGCTCGTGAGTGCTTAGAAATGAGTAGGAAAATAGAAAAACTTAACAAATTTATTTCAGATTCGTTGGAGTTACTCTGCTCAGTAACTCCTTCTCAAAAAGCTAACATTCGAATGCACTCTCTTAATTCAACTCGCGCTAGTTGCCTAGCGCCATCTATCAACATTTATTTAATAACTCTTCAAAATCCAATCACTGTAAACTAGCGCCATCTATGAACGCTTGTTTCTTTACGCCTCGAAAATCCAATCACTACAATCATTAACAATTTATTTAAAATATCCCTTTTAGTGTTAAAAGAGCTTAAAATCTTTTTTTAAATGGGCAATCATTCCGTGCAACGGAATTCTCATGCTAATTAAGCACAGAAAATTTAATTATGCGAATATCAAATCGTTCCAATCATGAAAAAAATAGTAATTATGGTGCATATACCTATTTAAGGATATCAAATATGAAATTTATTCAAAGTGTTGAATACCTGCAAAAACTTGTTTCCTTATATATATATATATATATATCAATCTTGCGAAAGCAATCTTGTTTAAGACCAGCCACGCAATTGTTTCCAGCAATAGTCATTATCTTGCGATGAGACAGAAAGAGCTCAGAACTATGACTCTATGTGAAATGAGAAACTGTCTGCATCTGATCAATAGGTTCCGTTGCCCGCCCCGCCAGAAATATTAGTGGGAGGTCTGCTACAAGAACATGCATCATTGTGTAAGGGACTTTCCCTATGTCTATGAATGACTGAGTTTTTGTTTGAGAGCTTCCATTGGGCAGATCGTATCTATTGTAACTTTCTATCGTGATTACAAGAGCTGTAGTTGAAATATCACCAATAAGATCATGTTAAGGATTTGAATCACACCCTTCTTTGAAAAGTATTGATCACTGGTATTTGCGACTTTCTGATATTGGTTACGTAATAACCGTTCTGAAAATATTCGTCATCCCTAGGTTTGACTAAACAGAACAGTCTTCTCATTCACTATTCTTAGAATGCCATAAGACTTTGAAGTAGTGCACAATAAACGAAAGCGATAACATTTGACTTGAATGAGCCTTAACTTTCCTACCCTTAGGGACTCTTGACCCCTCGTAAATTTGGGGGAACGCAAAAATTCGCCCAACTCGTTTGCAGTGCTTCTCGTTTGGAAAATCGATGCGTTTTTATGACATAAGTCTCGCATCCCTAACTTTTCAG
The DNA here is from genome assembly GCA_026543055.1 of Argiope trifasciata. NCBI lineage: Eukaryota > Metazoa > Arthropoda > Arachnida > Araneae > Araneidae > Argiope > Argiope trifasciata. Next base: position 1,470,139 of record JAPMOQ010029021.1, on the reverse strand, counting down.
AAGTTTCACATGTATAATGAAACCATCCAGATCGAAGATGGTAATCTAATTGAAAGAAATATCCATGAATCTCAAGGCATCTAGATAATTTTTAATAAAAAAAAGCCTCCCTTCAGCAGACTTTTTTAAATAATAAATCAGACATAATTTAATTTAATTTAACTTAACAACAAAAAAAGAGTATCACTTAAGATATTCCTACCCTTCAAATATCCTTTTTAATCAGTGTCAATAAATAATTAATCAAAAAATAGATTAAAACAAAATATAATAAATATAAAAAAAGTGTTGTTTTTTTTCATTTTTTTTACTACAAAAGGATAAAAAAAATTGTGTCTTAAGCACAAAATAAATTAAGTCATTTAACGAAACAAATTAAGTCATTCCTGATAACTGTCATAAAAAGCACAAAATAACGAATTATTTATTAATTTTTTTACTAGAAAAGGTTTCATTGATCAGCTGAAGGTTTTTCAACGAGTCAATCCTCCTGAATTCCGATAAAATTAGTTAAAGAAAGGGCATATCAATGATTGATAACCGATTATTATCAAAAGAAAGTAATTGGTTGTGAAATCCTACAGAGAATATCTGCTGGAAGCCTGAAATTGCCTCAGATCAATAATATGTGTAAAGAAGCTGTTATTGCAATAAAATTTACGTGTTCTATCATTTTCGGTTTCACTTATAATTTAAATAGAGATGTGAATTTTCAAGCATATTAATTATTTTTATTATTTCATACGGTTTATTTAAAAAGTTAAAAATGAATTTAAAAAGAAAAAAATGAAATTTCATTTATACAACAATGCACGGGAAAAAGCATTGGAAGTTTGCATATTAATTAATAAAAATTTTGTTAAATTAAAAACAAAACAATGTTTTTGAAATTCTTTTATAAGTTAGATTCATAAGACATTTGAAATTATTTTTTGTTTATGGAATACTTTGAAGTATTATGGATTTATGATGAAGTATTTATGGAATACTTAGAAATGATGCCGTCTGAAACGATATAGAAAAAAATAACTTTTTTAAGTTAGTTTTTCATATAGAATTATCGAACTAAAAAGTCAATTTTTCTATAAGAATTAAAATTTTAAATGTGAAAGCAGTAGAAAAGTATTATTTAAAGTAAAATTTCGTCCTACCACTTTCCCCTCCCCCCCCTTTTTTTAAGTGTGTTAAATATGAAACAACGCTACGTTTTAAAATGCTTGCTGATTGAAATCGGCGTAGGGATAAAAGGTTTGTAGAAAATCAGCAGATGATTTGAACTTTCAATTTCTGTTCTCCTGTTCATTTTTCTGTTCATTTTCTGTTCATTCTCGTGTTAGTCATCGACATGGTCGGTGGCGCAAGCGAGGAAGGCGCTTAGCGCATTTGTGCGGATACTGATTCAGACATGATTATTGATACTGGTTCTAGGGATTTGATAGATAATAACAGAGATCGCGTTTGCATACGTTGTGATACGCTCAAGGATAAATACATATCTTTAATTATGGGTAACTCTCAGGTAGACTCATATACTAAGATACTGTTGGATTCTGATAGAAAGGGTATCAGCAACACTCAGCAAAGCTACGTTGAAGTCGCTAACCAGCGAACTGCCAAGATCAAGCAACTGGAAGAGCTGAAGGGTGAGATAAATTCTCTTTATAATAACCCGTGTCCAGACGAGTACTGTATTCATCACGGCAATGCCGAATTCCCTGGCAACTAAAATAATGATAATGTTAACGATGATATTCAATCCCCCACTAAAAGGAAAACAAATAAACCCAGACCCGCTTCACCTAAAACTGTCACTACTACCGAAAATAGATTTCAGGCACTTAGCAACATGCCTACTGATAATGCAACTACTAATGATAAAATTCCCCCAATAATGTTGAGACACTCCAACGAGTTTACGGAAATTCTTGATGATTTAGCCAAAACATGCGGCAAAACCATAAATAAAACCACTCAAGATTACATCAAAATCTTCCCTGAAACTAAGGAACAGCACCAAAAATTACAAAATCGATGTAAACAAAGGGGTTATGATTTTTACATAATTACTCCGAAACTTGACAGGCCACTCAAGGTAGTTATAAAAGGACTACCACATAACTGTAAAACTGATGATATTCATAAAGAACTAGCTCAGTTAGGATTTAGAGTAAATAAAGTTTCACAACTCAAACAACTCAGAACTCGACAGCCCTTACCGTTCTACCTAATTGAACTGCCAAAAAATAATAACCCCAACTCTCCTGATATTTATAAACTTAATCACCTTTACTACCTAAAAGTCACAGTGGAGGAATACAGGGGCCGAAAACTCACATCGCAATGTTACAACTGTAATTATTTTCATCACAGTTCCTCCAACTGTAATATTCGACCCAGATGCCTGAAATGTGAAGGTGATCACAGCACCAACGTTTGTCACATCAAAGAGAGAATTGAATTGCCAAAGTGCATTAATTGTAAAGAATACGGACATGTAGCCTCGTATAGAGGGTGCAGCAAATTTCCTAAACCTAATAACTCTATCCAAAATAGAAATAATTATTACCAAAAATCTCAAATCAGATCTAACTTAACTTTCTCAGGAGCAGTTAAAAATTCCAACTACCATGAAACTTTACCAGCTGAAAGTTCTCACGCCACAATCCAGACCGAGATGGCGCCACTGAATGGTAAACAAATGCACCAAAACAACACTGAAACCTGTCAATCAGGGGAATTCAACGGCTTCTTGGAAGCAATCAATGAAATGAGAATCCTATTAAATTCTTTCCCCACACTGTTCGCAGCACTTAGAAAAATGAAAAATATCCCTGATCCAATGGCCAAACTTGAATTTTTTATGAAAGAAGTTACGAACAATGCAAATAATCCTAACTAGCTGCGTTCAATTGTAATAGCCTTCGCATAATATACTGGAATGCAAATGGCATTAATAATAAAACCACCGACCTTCGAATTTTTGTAAATAAGTATAATCCCGACATAATCCTCATGCAGGAAACTCATCTTAGACCACATAGAAAAGTTTTCCTGGCAAATTATTTTTCTTACTATAGCTACAGATTTAACAAAAGCAGAGGAGGCACTGCTATTTTTATTAAAAACGGTTTACCTCACAATGAGGTCCCCCCACCCTTGCTACATGATGTAGAAGCTAGCGTTGTAAATCTTAAACTCAAAAACCATGTCCCCATAACTCTTATCTCTGTCTATGTTCCCCCTACTGCAGATAATAATAACTATATTTTAGATATTGAACAACTAATGCAAATAGGAAACAACCAAATTTTTTGCGGAGATTTTAATGCGTGTCACGCTAGCTGGGGATGTAAAGTTAATTGTCCTAAAGGAAAAACCCTAAAATCATTCGCCCAACAGGCCGGATTAGATATTATTGCTCCACCGACCCCCACCAGATTTGGTACTTGCTCTGCAAACACTCTTGATCTAACTTTAACTAAAAATTTCCTGTACCCTTACGAAATTGAATCATTACCGGAACTCAGTTCCGATCACAACCCTGTCCTACTGAACTTCTACTTCAAATACACCATAACTAGCCCAACTGGAAAATTTAAGACTAAATGGGATAACTTCAAAATGAATCTCAGCCAATCAGAAACGCCACAGTTAAGCGATTTTACTGGTCCTGATAAAATTGACCACTTTGTTAAATACTTTGAATCTCAGATTATAAACGCCAAAAATTTAGCCTCCACTCCAATAGTAAATAGTCAAAATTATATAGACCCCAAAATGCGCAAATTAATAAGGGACAGGAACCTTGCCAGGAAAAATTTTCAAAACACCAGAGACCCAATCTACAAGAGACTTATGAACAAACTTACCAAATACATCGATAAACTACAGACCAAACTACACAATGCCGAAATTATCGATAAATTAGTAAATGTCAACCCTGAAGACGGATCCTTTTGGAATCTAGTTAATTCGCATAAAAACAAAAAACTTAAAATTCCGGCCCTTAAAGGCCCTGCTAGTATTGCAAATAACGAAGAAGACAAAGCAAACTGCCTAGCTGACAGCTTGGAGAAACAATTCCAAATTAATGACATTCCTGACATGCAAACAGAACAAACTGTAAATATCACGGTCAAAAACTTCTGTGCCTCCCTACCTGATAAATTTAACGAAATCGAACCTCCTAGCCTATCCGAATTAACAAATTATATTAAAAAGTTAAATGATAAAAAAGCCCCGGGCATTGATCGCATCAATAATAAAATGTTAAAACTTTTACCTGAAAATTACCTTAAATTCCTAATTAATATTATACATAGTTGTCTAATTTACGGACACTTCCCCTCAATGTGGAAAACGGCAGCAGTTGTACCAATTCTCAAACCTGGGAAGGACCCAACGGATCCAACCAGCTATAGACCTATTTCACTTCTACCAGCAGTCAGTAAAATAGCCGAACACTTTATCCTTGTTAATTTAAACTCCTTCCTCGATAAAAACAATATCCTTATTCCGGAACAGTTTGGGTTCCGGAAAAATCTCTCCACAACTCATCAATTACTTAGGGTAGTCGAATTCATTGAAGAAGGCTTCGCCAATAAACAAAAAACTGCTGCGGTTTTCCTCGACATTCAGAAAGCTTTTGACCGAGTTTGGCTTGATGCCCTTATTTACAAACTAATTAATTATAACACCCCCCCACACCTAGTCAAAATTATTATCTCCTACCTCAGCCAAAGATCCTTCAAAATAAAACTTAATCATGTTTTCTCATCAATAAAACCTGTCAATGCAGGTGTCCCGCAAGGATCTAAGCTGGGGCCAGTTCTTTTCTCACTGTATATTAATGACATCCCAAAACAATTTAACACCATATTGTGTTTATACGCGGACGATACAGCAATACTAGCTAGAAACAAAAATCCAAATTTCATCACCATAGCACTCAACAGACATCTAAAATCTCTTGTAGAGTGGTTCAATACCTGGAAAATTGTAATTAACGCGAGTAAAACTGAAGCTATTTTATTCAGTAAAAATAAATTAATTAGAAATTATCCCCCTCTTGTTATTAAAGATCAACCCGTCCCGTGGTCTAAGGAATGCAAATATTTAGGAGTCGTATTAGACAACAAATTAACTTGGAAATCCCACTTTAACTTTGTAGTAAAAAAGTTTCGAGACCTAACTCGTAAATTCTATCCCTTAATCTCTCGAAACTCCAAAATGACTAGGCAAAATAAAATACTTATTTACACCGCTTATTTGCGTCCAGTATTAACTTATGCTTGTCCGGTTTGGGGGTATGCGGCCAAGTCAAACTTACGTATCATAGAAATTCAACAGAATAAACTCATCCGTCAATTTTGTAATATGCAATACTACATGCATAACACAGATATGTATAAATGTTTAGATTACCCATCTCTCAAAAAATTCATTGCTAAGCTTGCTTTAAAATTTTTCAACAATATGACTAATATCAACAATACTTCAATAAACAATATCCCAGTCTATACCCCAGATGCCAATATTAAAAGACCTCGTAACGTATTACTGTATAATTCCTGATCTTAAATTCACTTAATTTTTTACATCTTTAAGTTCTATCTTAGTTTTGTCATTAACGTTAACTCAAACTTTAGATGTAGATTTCTTCTCTAAGTTGTCTTGGCCGACATACTCCCTCACTCACCCCTCTACTGACATCCAATAGAATTTAGTCTGGACACGCGCCCTCTCACCCATCCTCTCAGCTCTCTTCAACTACTTAAAGTGATTCTCCGGAGATGAGACTACTTGAAGTACAACAAAATAAATTAATACGGCAATTCTGCAATATGCAATATTTTATGTTTAACACCAATATGTACAAATGCTTAGATTACCCTCCCTTCAAAAAATTCATAGCAAAACTAGCAGATAAATTCTTCAATAACTTGGATTCTATAGATAATGTCACCATAGCTGAGATTCCTAAGTATACCCCAGATACCAAAATCAAAAGACCGCGTAATATCTTACTTTACAAATAGCCTTTCTCCCATTTAATCAGACTTAAATTTTAAACTTAAACCCACCTTTAACTCCAAGTAATCCTGGACGGCATACCCCCTCACCCTCACCCTGACAACAACCAATCAGATCGAGTCCTGACACTCTCCACCTCACGCACCCACTCAGCTCCTCAAGACTATTTAAGCCGATGCATCCTGAAAATACGAAGCAGACCACGGCAATATATTGACCGTTAGGCCTCTCTTTATTCATCATTTTCGGGGATAAGCCCCTGCCGGGGCTAGGCGCCCCGTCTAATCCAACTCAACTCATGACCACTGCAGACACTGACAGTCAAGCGGTATACAATCCATCAATACCGAGGATAAGCCCCGTCCCGGGGCTAGGCGCCTCGTACCTCCAGCCACAAGCAGATGATTTGAACTTGAGAGGTCCTTCCTTTATCCGCCCTTCCCCTAAGTTAATGGTGCCCTTTACCACCTTTTATGACTCGACTTCCAGGAAAAAACACTATCTTAAAAAGAGGATCAGTATCTTTGGTTTAAATAGGCAATTACTAAACACACGTGGAGACTTCAATATGTTTTTCCCGCACCACATTTTCTGATATTTGTAGTTTTATTTTGTTTTCGGCTTTTAAAGTTTTTGTTTTAAATTTAAAAGAAATTGTGACCTGAATTAATTCTATTTTATTGTTAACCAAATCTTAAATTGATAATTTTTTAAGAATGTCGTAAAAACCGCTGCATATATATTTGATTCACAAATCTTGATTGTGATTATTGTAGATTTAAATTTAAAATGTCGTTAAAATATAACTTAGATGATGTAATGTAAAAAAAAAAATGAATTACAATAAAGCTAAAATGCATGGTCTTAAGAGACTATACAATTGTATGAAATAAAAAAAGTTAATAAATTATTTTTAAAAAATGTGTTTAAATTACATTTGGACGAATACTTATTAATAATATTATTAAATTTGTCGCTAATATATGCCAATATCTAGCGTTTCTCTTACATATGCCATTGCACATATTCTAGAATTTCCAATTGAAGGCTTCCTCAAGTATTTTCAAATACTTTAAATCACACTGGAAAGATTACTTAAAGCAAATGTCTACATATTAAGTATGGAAATACGCAGACACAAGAAAGTGAAAATGAATATTTATTGCCAAGTTTTCAACAAGAAATACAAATTTTTAGTCAAAATTATCCAGTGGACTAATATACAAAAGAACAAAGGATACCTGAAATATAGTCACCCACTGGCCGAAATAATTTGCTTTAAAATATGAAAGAAACTCGTTACTATTAGTGCTAACTCTATCATTCCACCAGAATTCCACCGGGCAGCAAATCCAATTCGGTTTTTAATCAATAGCGGATTTAGGTATTTCGCAGTCATTGACAATCGCCTAAGGCAGTTTACAGAATGAGACCACTTTTTCTAATAAATTGGTCAATTAAATTTCATATTTATTTTGTTTAGGTTAATCATTTTTATTTCATTAACTAAATAGAAATATATTTCTTTTTATTGATTTATTATGACTCTAGATTTTTCCGGCTTTCACATCTCTGCACAACAGTATTGAGACAAGTTTTAGGTATCAATAAATATTCTATTAAATAAGTGAGCATAATGAAAAGTATAAGAAACTAACTATAACTGACACACATGATAAAGTGTTACTTATGCTAGTGTTTTGTAATTTTCAGAATTTGTATTTTTTAGTAACTTATTATGCAACAAGAAAAAGGAAATTCTTTAATTTAACCTGTTTGTGGCAAATTCTCATCCTGGAGACTCTAGGGCATTAACCTTGCTTGCCTTATCGGAAATCTGCTTCCGGTTTTAGTTATAGAACTGTAATTCAATTTTAAAAGAATCGCATTTCAGAGCAATGCATAAAAATATTACGTTATCCATTCTTAAAAATTAGATTTATATATATATATATATATATATACACATTTTTTTAGTATTTCGAATTGAAAAATTGAATATATATATATATATAAATCATAATGCTTAAAAATTAAGATATGACCAATCAAGGGAACAACACTCCGTATTAACTCGCGTGACCTTCTTTTGTCTCCTCAGAGAATGTCCCATCCCCTTCATTGAAGCCATGAAATCATAACATTTATTTAATTACCAAATATTAATTAGCAAAATAAAAGCATCTATATATAAATAGCAGAAATGATCTCATATTTTAAATGAAATATATAATTTCAAAATACTCTTCAAAAACGATTAAGTTTTAAAGATCGCAATTTGTAAAAATATTCTCCTCTCTTTGTGTATTTTGCTCTCTAACAAGGTAATCCAGCAGATGCTAGTATGAAACTCATTCCATTTATATAATTTCCGAAAAAAATCTTACTGTTGCTTAATATTTCAAATATAGATTTTAAAAATAAATAATTTACAAAAATGATACTATGTTTTGTTTATTCATTAAGAGTGCAAAAGTCAAGTTAATACTGTGAGGCGCACATATATAATTCTCATAGCGCAAAAATATAGTTCACACAAATAAAAAATATAAAATAAATAACGCCCACGATTGGTTTTTGTAGATTATTAATAATTCCTTAATGAATCCGATGAGTTAAATACCATATTATTTATATTTGTTGTTTCCATAAAGAATACTGAAAATTGAAAGTTACTCTGACCAAAATGATAAATCAGTTAATAATTTAATACAGTTGCATTCAATAACAGAAAAGGAATATCATTTAAGAAATTACCATCCCACAACGATGCGATTTTATCATCTATACTTATAATAAAGCTCAATGTGTGTGTGTGCTTGTGTGTTGGCGCACTACAGGCCAAACCATTGAAACTACAGGTACCAAATTTGGTACATGTATACCTTGGAGGTCGGGAATGTGCACCTCGGAGCCCTTTTTTCGAATTTTTAATTATAATTTGAATTAATTAAAATTTAAGCGAAATTTCGACGTTTTTCCGCTATAACTTCCGAAAATACTATCGGCCAAACATGATTTTTAAATCAATTTAAAGATTAAAAAAAATAGCTTTCTAATGATATCATTGTTTTAATGTATAACTTAAGCTCCTGTTTTTAACGAATTTTTAAAGAAGTATTTTAACTATGTTTTTTTTAGGGTGTGACTGGATAAAATAAAAGAAAAGGACGCAAGTTCAAATAAAAAACAACAACGATCATCGCAAATTAAATCTAAAGAAATGCAACTTTTAGCACGTGACTGGATAAAATAAAATAAATATGAAATGCGATATTTTCTTTTAAAAATGCAAGGCAAAGGATTCTATGATCTTTTGCAATATTTAAATCATTAATTCAATAAATTATCTTTATTTATGCATGATATACATTCAAATTCCAGTCCAATGGCCAGTTTGTAAAATATTATTAATGGGCATATATATTGTTTAATACTATCTTCTAAATCAATCATTAAAACTGACTGATTTATAAAAGTAAAGAATATTACTAGGAAAACGTGCTCTTTTAAAAATTTCCGTCCATCATCTTAAAGAAAATATTAATTTCAGGTCAATCAACGCCCGGAATTACTTCAAGGCTAATGAATATGGGATTTAATTGAACATTTTAGAAAGCATTACTCATGGCGAACCAGCTGGTCGCCCAAGGTGGCTAGTTATCAATAAATGATAAATAGAAAGTTTTCTTCAAATATTTGCTACAAAAAGATAGAAAGGCTTTTTTAAAAATAAATGTATGGTATGCATGAAAAGAGTTAAAAGGCTCTTGATGTCAATCGTAATAAAAAATAACAATAAAATATACTTAACTGCATCTACCCCTAGCAAAAGTTCACTCTTTCCAAGTTTCCAAGAATTAACTGACCAAACAACGCATCTATCAATGTCAAAGATCCCATAGAGAACATCTACAGTCAGAAATCGCCTCTGAAAGAATAGGAGGAAAAGGAAGGGTGCCCCCCGCAAGAGAGCAATAAACATCAAACTAGATTTTCAACCCCAGGAAAGCCATTCTTCCCATCCCCTTAATTGAATCGTAAAAGGGATCTGTGAATGGACCAGTTATTTATAGATTACAGAATCATTTGAAACCGCATATCACAGTAATTGGTGCTATTCACAGGAAGTGTTTGTAAGAGTGAAGTAATTGCTTATTTTGGGGTATCTGGAGTCGGGGTCCCACGATGCGCAGTTTCACCGATTTGGTCATAAATCAAACCTCCCTCCCACTGGGTGACCACACTCCCCCATAGCCAGGAGGATGCGTTTCCCCTTTCGCCCCCTCTTATTCTCTTTGATGACCCGTCTACGTACCGACATTTTGTCGGTAAGTCGACGGGTCATCAAAGGGACCAGAAAACCGCAAGAGCTGTCAACGGGTGGCACGTGGCTCGTCTGCAGACGGGGTATAGGCCGTGGGACCCCAGCTTGCTTGGCAATATGAGTATCCAATAGAGATAATTTTTAATTGAACGTGAAATGACCTTCTGTTGGCATTCATTTTGCAGATGCCATCTGTTTGCAGAATATAGAACTAAAGTAAACACTTTAAAGAAATTATGCTTTTTAATTTCAATTTTTTTTCAGAAAATACTTTAATCCAATAAATGAATTAATTAGATGGTTGTGAGAAAAAAATCAAGCTTAAAACTTAATCTCAAATAGATAAATTGTCAACCCCACATTACTTTAATAAATGAAATATTAATGATAATTAAAAAATATTATTAATTCTAATTAGTAATTTTTAATTAAAAGTGTGATTAAAATAACAGTTATTTGGAAAAATTTTTATATATTTAAAAATAACAATAGCAAAAATATTTGATATTAAAAAAATCGTGGATTATGCATCTCTAGTCAAACCCCGACAGTTGATAACATCATTTTGCGAATCGTTGCACGGAGAATTGTTTTCTTAACTTCTGCTAGGTATTTTTAGCAAAAATTAGTCAAAAAATTGGTTGGACAGCTAAAAAAATGTATTAGAGGCTCATAATTGGCTATTTAGATATTAATTATCCAGGCCCTAAAACATCTCGTAGCTGTTTTATCAGAATTCAATATTGTTTATAATCATTATTCTCTATTGAAAAATAATTACATTTTCGTTTTTTAATGATTACAAGTAATGAAATATACAATTCAAAACGTTATGAATTGTACCAATGTAAATGCATATCAAATATATTTATCCAGAATTTATTTTTGTTGTATATTTTTCTAGTGATTTTAAAGTCTTAAAAAGCTTAAAACAATCGACATTTTATCGCAATTTTTTCTCTCGTTTATTTCAACCACTTTCAATTCACATTCAACGAAATTGGTATTTTTAAAAACATTCAAATGCAGCTAAAATGAACAAACAATTCTTTTAAGATATTATGCAAGAGTATTTTATTCCACATAAATTTTTTTAAGTTTATAATGTCTAAAATTTTCTTTTAAAAAGCACGGAGAGCAGGTGATCATTGATGACATATGTAATGGTCAAAATTTTAAATATAAACTAAAAATTTGCAAAATCGGTTATAAGTGAACATGATACCTAAAAACAAAAGCAACTAGATAAGTTAAATATATCCTGTAATTTTATCAAAATGTATAATTGTATTAATTTTTTGATAATAATTTGTAAAAGGAGAGTGATTATCCGTCAGTCTGTCTATTCATTAGAGTTTGATTAATCATTTAAAAAAAGGCTAAATGAAATTGCTTTGCTTTGACATCATTATTACAAACATGTATCCAATTTTCGTTCCTACCTAAAAGGATAGGAAGACATGCTTCATACATACTTGATTCTATTTAACAGTATCAAGAAATACGGATACGCTGCCCTGCATAAACATATGCATAAGAGAAAGTAGAGAGGTAAACACTATCATTGATCTTTACCTTAATTGCAAAGATTAATGGTAGTAATAGATTGTTAGATTGTTTCTAATTATAATAATAATAAAGTACTGATAAAAATTGCTTTTCAGTTTGGAACCCGCAAATTTTAAGGTTGTTACTGCCCCAATGAGTGCAGTTGTAGTTTCTTTTCATAAGTAACACCTCTATCAGTAACAAAATATGAGTGAAGTAATATATAATCCCATATTTGATACGAGTAAACAACAGATTGTTATTTCAAGGCATAATTATGAATGCTATACTTTTGAATATTCAAAAAAAATTTATTGCCCACGCATCTTTGAAGTATTTATCTGGATTATTTTGCATTAGAATGTACATAGAGACATGGAATTAAAAATCCTGCTGCACTTTACACAAGATACATCTTTCTCATTTATCCACATAGGTTTTATCCTTTAATGAATATTCTCATTTGCAAATCAACAAAAAAATGCTTCAAAATATTGTAAAATAAATACAGAATCTTTGAAATTCTTTTTTTAGAAAAAAGATTTTATAAATCTATTGTTTTATCTAAGAAATATGTCTTCTTTGATAAACTTTAAAAAAAAGAGAGTTTGCGGTGTTAAAGACTTTAACGACATTACCAGTCTCTTACCATTCCTAACAAAAATAATCAAAAATTCAATTCAATTGATTAATAAAATTGATGTTATGTAAACAAAAGTATTGATATATACGTGACGGCAGCATTTAGATTTTCTGTTATAAATTTTAAATATATATATATATATATATATATATATATATATATACACACACACACACTGAAGTGACAAAAGTCATGGGATGACTGTTAATATCGTGTCGGTCCTCCTTTTGCCCGGCGAAGTGCAACAACTCGACGTGTCATGGAGTCCACAAGTCGTTGGAAGTCCTCTGCAGGAATATTGAGCCATGCTGTCTGTATAGACGTCCATAATTGTGAAAGTGTGGATGGTGCAGGAGTTTGGGCACGAACGGACCTTTCGATGATGTCCCATAAATGCTCGATGGGATTCATATCGGGTGATCTAGGTGGCCAGATTATGCGCTGGAATTGTCCGGAATGTTCTTCAAACCAATCGCGAACAGTTCTGGCCGGTGACATGGCGCATTGTCATCCATAAAAATCCCATCGTTGTGTGGGTACGTGAAGCCCATGAATGGCTGCAAGTGATCTGCAAGCAGCTGAACATAACCATTTCCAGTCAATGATCGGTTCAGTTGCACCAGAGGACCAAGTCCATGTCATGTAAAAACAGTCCACACCATTATGCAGCCACCACCAGCTTAAACAGTGCCTAGCTGACAGTTTGGGTCCATGGCTTCGTGGGGTCTGCGCCACACTCGAACTCTACCCTCAGCTCGTAACAACTGAAATCGTGACTCATCTGACCACGCCACGGTTTTCCACTGGTCTAGGGACCAGTCGATATGCTCACGAGCCCAGGAGAATCGCTGCATGCGATGTCGTGCTGTCAGTAAAGGCACTCGAGTTTGTCTTCTGCTGTCATTGCCCAAGGAAGACAAATTTCTTCGCACAGTCCGATCGGACACGTCCCACATTGATTCCTGCAGTTATTTGACGAAGTGTTGCGTGTCTATTAACATTAACCATTCTACACAGACGTCGGCGGTCTCGGTCGTTAAGTGCAGGTGGTCGCCCACTGCGCTGTTCATGATGGGATGTGATGCCTGAAATTTCATACTCTCGGCACACTCTTGATACTGTGGATCTCGGAATGTAGAATTCACTAACGATATCCGCAATGGAATGACCCATGCGTCTAGCTCCAACTAACATTCCACGTTCAAAGTCTGTTAATTCTCGTCGTGCCGCCATAAATCACGAAAAACCTGTTCACATGAATAACTTAAACACAAATGAAAGCTCTGGAAAACGAACTGCGCATTTATATTTTTTCGCTGCGATACTACTGCCATCTGTATGTTTGCATATTGCTATCCCATGACTTTTGTCACTTCAGTGTATATATATATATATATATATATATATATATATATATGCACACACACACACATTTGGATGAATTTCTGTATTGCCCAAGATGTTTTAAAAAATTCCCGAGGAAAACATTATCATTAGCAATTTATTTAAAATATCCCTTTTAGTTTTAAAAGAGCTTTAAAAAAACACGAGCTATCAATTCCCAGCAACGGTATTCTGACTCTAATTAAACACAGAAAATATAATTATACGAATATCGAATGGCTGCTAGCATGAAAATATAGTAATTATTGTGTTTATATCTATTTAAAGATATCAAACATGAAATTTACTCTAAGTGTTGAATACCAGTAAAAATTTGTTTTTTTTTTTTTTTTTTTTAAATCTTCCTGCGGAGACTTGAGTGCGAAAGAAATCTTGTTTTCGCACAATAAGATCAGCCACACAATTGCTTCCAGCAATAGTCATTATCTTGCGATAAGACCGGACAGCTCAGAACTAGGGCTCTTTGTGAAAGGAGAAACGTGTTTGCATGTGATCAATAGGTTCCGTTGCCCGCCCCACAGAACTATTTGTGGGAGATCTGTTCAAAGAAATGCATCATTGTGTAAGGGACTTTCCCTATCCCTATGAATAATTGAATTCTTGTTTGAGAGAACTTTCTATCGTGATTGCAAGAGCTGAAGTTGAAATATCAACAATACGATACAATCATGGTATGGGTGTGATTTGAATCACACCCTTCTATGAAAAGTATTGATCACTGGTATCTGTGACTTTCTGATATTGGTTACGTAATAACCGTTCTGAAAATATTCGTCATCCCTAATTTAGGTAACCTAGGCATTCGGGTAGCTGATTTTGATAATCACCACATTAGCTCGGGCTCCAACAAAATTATTACTAGAAGCAATATTTTAGAGCCATTTTTTGAGCTCCGTCGGACTAGAAATCATCGCCCTATCCGATACGGAAACTGCAATTCATCTTTCATAGATCTAGCAAAAACAAAAAAATTTCTACACCCATAGACATGTCCTCGGTCTGCAACTAAACTCAGACCTCTTTTGTTAAATTTTTACTTTACATTAAAAACCCCCAAATACAGCAAAATATTAATGATATCTCAACAAACGACCTAGAAATTCTAACCGCAAATTAAAAAAATTCAATCGCCACAACTTTTTGCGCAAACTCCAAAGAAGTAGATCCTACCGTCAAATATGTAAACAACGAACTAAAAATATTGGTAAAAAGAAGAAATAGCTCACGTGATAAATGACAAAGAATTAGAGACCCATCTGATAAAAGACCTAAACAGATTAAATAGAGTAATAGAAGAAAGAGGACTGAAAAAACAAACTATTAGTACTTCAACCCAGTGATAATTCACTTTGGAATACAGCAAAACACATGAGGAAAACACACAAACACAAAATTCTGCCCTTAATAGCCAGTCCAGTACTTGCATTTCAGACACCGATAAAGAAAAAACTTTAACTGGTGGCTTGGAACAGAAATTCATGGCACTGACACAGAAAACAAAGTAACCAACATTGAATAAAGCTTTCTAAATACTCCGATAGACTCCGAAATAGATCCACCAACTCCTATGGAATTCTTCCAGTACTTAAATAAATTAAATGTAAAAAAGGCCTCAGAGATAGACGGTGTATCTAATAAAATTATCAAAAATCTCCCATTCACCCCCAAACTCTACTTAATAATCACACTCGCTTGTTTTCAAATTCAATTATTTCTCCTCAATTTGGAAAATTACTGTCGTAATTTCTATTTTTAATCCCAGAAAAATCCTACTGATCACACCAGCTACACTTTATCTTACAAAAACTTAATAAACTCCTGTTAAATAATAACATTCTAATCTCCATACAATAAGGCTTTAAATACAAATTGTCTACCACCCACCAAATCCTTAAAGTCGCTGAATATGTCATCTCAGCCTTCGAAAATAAACAGGAGCAGTTCTTCAATATTCAAAAAGCATTCGACAGAGTTTGGCTGGAAGAACTCCTTTATAAATTATTCGCTTACAATACTCCTCCCTCTCTCGTAAAATTAATTTCATCCTTCCTTTTTAACAGAAATTTCCCATTAGGCGTTAACGTCACACTCTCCACATTTCGTTCCTTAAAAACAGATGTATCGCAAGGAGCTAAATTACCCCCACCTTATATTAATCATTTATTAATGATATATCTCAGAAATACAACACCAAACACTGCATTTTCGCAGATAACACAGCTATACTGGTCAAAAACAGAAAAATGAAATTCGTCTCTCACGCATTACACAAACACTTCCAAGAACAAGAAAGCTGGTTCTCCATTTGGAAAATCACAATAAAAGCCTCAAAAACAATAAGTCCTTTTCACAAAAAACCCAAAATAAAATGAATAAAATTGAAATCCCGTGATATTAAGAAGATTAAATATCTCGATGTAATATTAGACTTAAAGTAGAATCCTCATCTTAACTATGTTAAACAAAAATTTTGAGATAACACCCGTAAATTATATTCTGTATTGCTCGGAATTCAGAAAGGATTCTGGAAAATAAGTTCCTTGTTTATACAGCCATGACAAGACCTGACCTAACCTATGTTTGCTCAGTTAGGGCATATGCAGAAAAATTCAACATAAACATCACAGACAGGTGGCAAAATATAATCATTAGACAAGTAACAAAAGCGAGAGGGTTCATGAGGAACGATGATATAAGACGGATCCTTAATATCCCCACAGTAAAAAATGTCAATAAAAGCATTGCAGAAAATCTTTTTCATGACATAATCCAAATTGATAACAAAACAATAAAAGAGAAATTTATCAACCAAATTCAAATATCAAAAGACCCAAACTAATCCTTCTCTAAGGTAAATAAATTTTACCTAATGCTAATAGTCTCAAATCACCGCTCTCATCTCGGACCCAATAATATTAAATTAAAAATCAATCAAAAAATCCTCCTCATCTGTTGAAACAGCGCAATCAAAGTTTCTCATGAGCCATACTGTAATCTTTCATTGGTAAAAAAAACTTAAAGTCAATACCCCAGCCCCTGCACAACTCCTCCACACCGAGGCAAAAAGCATCTGCGATGAACGATTCGATATGACAGACTCTCATTATTTTAAAAATAATGAAATTGAAAATTTTGAATATATTGAAATAGAAGAGAAAATAAAAATTATAATCTTTCAGTAAATGCTGTTTATTAATTTGATATTCGTGGTGAAGATGACAATATTTTTTATTCTAAAGGTATTTAAAACAACAATTTAACAGATAAGACAGAGGTAACAGGATTTTTTAAACAATTTAAAAATAAATGGAAAATATAATGAAAGATTTGAAAAACGATACAATTTTACAAAAAATGGTCAAACAGTTCATATATGGATTCATTTGAAAGATAATTTTTTTATTTTTAATGAATATAGAAAAGTAATGTTTGGTTTTCATGTGAGAATAGAATTTCGAAGAAATCATAGTACGAATGCTTTTATGACAGACGCAGTTAATCTTGATTTTAAAGTTCATATTGAAGGCATAATATTATTCTTCAGTATAAAGAATTTAAAAAATCTGCAGCAGTAGGATTTTAAGGACTTTAAAGAATAAAAAATTTTAGATTCATGGATTGAAATAAATTGGGATCACTACAAATCCAATGTTCAATTTATAGTATATAAAGGGTCACATCCAATTCCAAA
Organism: Argiope trifasciata; assembly: GCA_026543055.1. Classification (NCBI taxonomy): domain Eukaryota; kingdom Metazoa; phylum Arthropoda; class Arachnida; order Araneae; family Araneidae; genus Argiope; species Argiope trifasciata. The sequence continues at coordinate 1,452,493 of JAPMOQ010029021.1, read as the reverse complement.
TGAAGCGGGTGAACCTTCCGCTATTTATGTCATTCCTGAATATACTGATAGAGATGAAGCTTATACTAAAAATAACTTAATATTTGATCATTTAGATATGACTGAGTGTTGAATAAATGGACAAGAATATCCAAATAGTCATTATGAAATGAACTTCCATGAAAAAGATCATAATCAACTCTATATATCTCTATTAAAAGCTGGTCAAATGCTATTAATACCGAAACAGGTTGTGTGATTAATTACACACATTTTGGAGAATTATATCCTATTATCTGTCTCGATTTATCACATCATAAAAATCTTACTTCTCAAGTATAATAAAATTACTATTCATTTAGAGATTAAAAAATAATGTTCAAAAATATTATTTATTTTATTTTGAAATAAAAAAATAAACGTTTTTTAAATATGTCTAAAAATTTAATTACATTAAATAGAAAAGAGGATTAAAGCAAAAGCGATAGGTTATAATTTTATCTTCTCTAAATGGCTGCTTATTATCCAATTATTGATAGTGAAATTAAAGCTATTGGGAATTGGTTTTAAACAAACAAATGATGGACATTATGATGTGAAGAAGAAAAGATAGAAAATATGCAAGATCCAATTGATATAAATGATTCGGCAATTAAATCTCATATTTATTTGATGCAAGTAGATTTAAAATCTGAATGTTTTTTTAATGTCAAATTAAAAAAAAAAAGACTTTAATTCTTTCAGAAAATGGTAATTTGGATGCAAGAGGAAAAATTATTGGAAATGTTTACGATCCAATTAATGACATGAACATTATTAAAAATGCTTTGGTCTTAACTGAAGGTATTTGTGATCCAAAGATTACTATTAAAACATCTTTCAAATCCTCAAGAAGAAAACAAAGCAGTTCCTAGATAATATGCTGACAAAAAAAAAAAAAACGATAAAATACCTGATAATCTATTGATGCGAGATAATTATAGACTCTATGCAGAATGCAAAGATTTTTGGGCTACAATAAAAGAAGATTTTCTGATGTTTGAAGGTCTAGGATATAAAAAAGTAAATTTCGATTTGATAAGTTCAGAATTACGAGATAAAAATTTAAAATTATCATCAGATTTGTATATGAAAATTACAATATATTTTAAGTTTAAGGGGTTTCAAGATAGAGATAAAGATACTCATATAGAGTTAAAAGTCAATGATAAACTTATGACTGAAAGGCTAGATGAGGAAGATCCGGTAACATATTTTGTAGAAGGGGAAAAAAAAAACCCAGCGATCTCATTTCATTAGCAATTTCACTGCATATAAGTTAAAGGGAAATAAAAAATTTTTTATGCATATTGAAAAGATAGATTTTACTTTTTAAAACTTTTATCCCAATAAATGAGTCAAGTAGTTAGGAGCGTAGTTTCTAGAAATCCTAGTCCAACAAGAAGTTTGATTAGACAATTAAGAGATAAAGAAGAATGAAGTTTAATCCAAATATCAGAAATTATTGAAAATTTCATTTTAGAATTTAAAGATAGAGTCCATTGGCAAAACATTGTAGCTTATCGAAGATTAACAGAAAAACTTACATTACATAACTAAAATTTACTAGATTGGAATATCATTTCTAGATATCAACGATTATCTGAACGTTTCATATTAGCGGATTATTATAAAGTACATTTGTTATCCATTTAACAATATCGGATTCTAAGAGATAAATGTATTTTTAAAAAATGTAATCTCACCTCTGACTTTGTTGTTAAACGTATCGAAAAAATTACAGATTGTAGAGTTATAGGGAACTTGAGGCTTTCAAACGACGCATTTAATGAAGTTTATAGACGATGAAAATTATGGAATAGAGCTAAAGAATCTTTGGATAGAAATAAATAACGCATTTTGTAAAATATATTTAAATAAATAGACATTCTCGATAAGCTCTAGCTTCTTAAAAAGTCTGGAAATGATCTCATTAGAAAATTAAGTGAACTTGAAGCCTACCGAGAATATTATGTAAATGATATAAAACAAATAAACACAAGAAATGGTTAAAAAAAAAAACAATTGTAGAGTTAAAAGATGATCATGCGAAGAAATTTGTAGTTTTTCTACCAGACAGATATAATAAGAAATTTATTAAAGATATACAGGAACTTATGATTAAGGCAAAAACTTAATGAACTTTCTGACATGGAATTTTTTTAAAAAATAAAAGGGAGATAGATAGTGGAAAAGGAAATGACGCCCATGTGTCTGAATTTTAATTTTGCTGATTTTATTTATTTATTTTTAACTACTTTGCAGTTGATCCTTTTTTTTTCCATTATTTGTATTTGTGATCTTTTTATTTTCAACATAATTTTTAATCTTCTGTACAATTTTTATTAATTTAAGTTTTGCCAATGACTTTTACTCTTTAATCTTCAATCTTATCAATGACCTTTATGCCATTAAACATTGGAGGATCTCCTTTTATTGACTGATAATGAAAATTTTCTTTTTAATCTTATTTTTTATCAGTGACATTTAAAGAAATGAATAGTGTATTAATACACGTTATGGCTAACAATTCAAAAATTAAAATACTACTTTTCTCTAATAAAAAACAATTTAGTCTTGAATCTTGACTAAAACCATATATTTTTTTATGACATTGCATATGTTTATATTTTATTAAATTTTTTAAAAAATAAGATAAATGTAATCCATTTTTTATTTTTAATAAAATTCATCAATAAATAGAATGCATAAGTAAAGTTTATTAAAAATAATAAAAAATGGATCACCATTTATTTAATTAAAGAATAAAAAACATATAAACATACATAATGTCAGAAAAAAATACAAAATTTTAGTCAGGATTTAAATATTCACTTTTTGAAATGTGAGGTGGAATGTATATTAATACATAACTCCTCGTAAGTAAATATTCTGTTGCCTTCTTGTTCTACTAAGTGCTCTTGTTGTAATAATTGTCATTATACAAATAGTTTTTTTCACTATTATATAATTAAGATTAAAGATGATCTGTAACTAAATTATTATATAATATCGAGTCAAAAAGAGTACTTGAACATTTATCATATTGCTATAATATTTACATATTTCGAGCAATATTGTAATAATATGTATCATTTCCCTAATTTCCATCAATTTCTTAACTAGTTTAAGTTACTTCATAAAAGCATTACCAAGAAATATTACAAAGTTATACAAACCATAACAAATTGAAGTTGAAACATCTGCCATTGTGACAATCTTGAGAAAAACTCTATTTTGCATTAAGCAAGACGCATTTTCCCTCTGTATGGAACTTCTGTTTCATATTCTTAAATATATTTTCAAAAATATATAATTTTTCAGAGTTTTATATCTTTAGAAATATTGCTTCGTTTCTGTTTTATTATATATTGTTTATTAATTTATTTTCCGGCGTCTTGGTTTAGGGGTAGCGCGTCTACCTCGCGATCAGGGCGTCCGGGTCATAGAGCTGATATATAAATGGAGGGAGCTAGTAGAGTGTACCCAACATGAGTCATGTGACTGTAGAAAAATCTGGGGGTAAGAACACCTTTTTGGCGCCATATCGCAAATGTTGGCATATTCAAAAACTGCATCGCAACCTTTTGTTTCCCGGCAATGGGTCCAGTCGGTTTTCATTTCCGGTTAAACCGACCGGAAATCCTATAAAAATAAATCCTATTTCATTTCCTAAACAGTTTATATATATATATATATCTTACACAAGTATTCGAGTTAAATTATATTTAGATTTTTTACTTTTTTTTTGTGCAATAATTAAAAGTGATTATTTTTCTTCTTTAAATAAACATTTTATTTCTTTTCTTTGATAAAAACATTTCAAGATTTTACATTAGATGCTCAAATGCTTTCTATCATTCTCTCATACAGATAAAAACCAGCTTTTTAAAAACAGATTATTAAAGTGACGTAAGTCCTTTTTAAAAAAAAAATGTTAAAAAAATGTTTTCATTCATATTTGCAATATAATTTATAAATATTGAACATTTTTTACAAAATGAATATCAACAGTTAAACTAGTGCTTATTAAAATCACCAAAACAACAACAAAAAATGATAAAAATTACAAACACTTTAATTATTAATTTATATTTGTAATTAAATATTGAGATTTTATTGAACGCTTTTTTTAATAAAGCATTATTAAGGAAAATTGTTCTATAAGGTCAATATGCCATAAAAAATTGTTTTGCAAAATTTAGATTGGATTTAATATTGTTCACGATATAATACAATAATTGTGGTTAAAAAGAAACAACATATTAGAAATTTTAAAGAACTTTATTTGCATTAAAATAAACACTCAATTACTAATCGGTCAATAATGTTTATGTAAACACTTGTGTTGGCGAGAAAAAATCCCGCCAAGCTTGTAGCCAAGCGCTTGCAACACATTCGAGATTAAAATAAAGCAAGTAACAAAATATAACGCAGTTACATCAGTTTTAAACGAAGCCTAGTAACATGTTAAATAAATTCAATACAATAACTAAGCCAAACTATGAAATATTATTGAGTTATAACACCAAAATCACTGAGTGATCGAGGTAAGGAAATATTTAATTGACTTAAAATGGATATAAACAGAATATGTTGACTGTAAATACCTATGAAATGATAAAGGACTATCCTTAGAAGCTTTTTCTTCGCATCCAATTGCACGGCAATAGGTAACCATGGCTTAAATAAGTTTTAAATTCCAACAGTTAAAAGCGGGAAAAAATCTGCCATTGAAATATAATGGGGAATGGAGAATGCGGTTACAGCTAACACAAATTCTGTCCCACAGTCACGTGATTTTATCTTTTCCTACACGAAAGTAGGGTTGCACTCCCTCTATCAGTATCCCAGTTCTATGGTCCGGATATGGTTATTGTGCTCTATATGTGAACGAGCCCCACCCCTTGTAAAAAGGGGTCGTACAAGCGAACGTGCGTGTCATCTTCATTTGAGCTAGAAGTCAAACTTCTACCTTCGGGTGCTCAGGGGTCTTTACCCTCAGAAGCTACTATATCCCCTTTCTGTATTAACACAAACACGACATCATCACCATCATTAATTTATTTAACTTTACATTTAGGCTTTTTTTTCGACAGATTGATTTACCTAATATTCCATATCTATTTAAATTTTGATGCGCCTTTTCTTCCCCTTATTTCAAGTTATATGGTTAAATAATATGTTGCATTTATACAATCCCTCATAATTTGAACATGCTTCTTCGTTTAAAATTATCTAACCATTTAAATTATTTTAGATATTTTTTGTGGAGATAATTCATTTTATTTTTATGATTAAAATAATTTTGAATGATAGTTTTTTTTTTGTGTATTGACAATTGCCTTTGATATAACATTTTATAATATTCTAATTTTCAGTTTTAGCAAGATACCTAAACACTGATAGAATAACCGGCAAAGTCATGCATATTCAGGATAAGCATTTTGTCTCGATGTTGTTTATGTTTAGAATTAATTTATATTATTTACGATGAATATGAGTGGATTTAGTTTGTCTGTTTTATTTGCTTCAGCTTTGATAGTAATTTCTAAAACCTTCAATTTACTGCAATATTTTTTTTATAAATATGCTACATTCCACAATAAATATTCATACGCATTTCGGACTTCCTAATTTCTGAAACTTTTGAGTTCTAGCTGTGTTAAATTGTCAAATTGAGTTCAAATTCTCATTGTATATTTAAACTACATTTCTCGCTAACTATATAAAAATCCATAATTTATGCACTAAATTAATTTAATTGCATCAGACTTCATATCTGAAATCCGCGATTCATCAAAATTAGTATATGAAGAAAGGGATAATTTTGTTTGTGTATATAAAATATTGAAATTTTCGAAATTAGTATTAAAGAAATATTTTAAAAATTACCTTATTATTGAAGAAATATTAAAACGACGAAAAACGCAGACACATCTACATCGAAATGCTATTGCAACATTCTTTACTGAAAGGATTTTAATATTCTATTTTAGATATCATATTAGAAGGAAAAATAGGAAAATTTGTTATCACATAAATGAAAATTAATAAGATAATTCAAAATTCTTTCTTTACAGACGTTCTGACAAATCAGTAAGTTAAGAAAGGTCATTCACAATTTACTGAATTAAAAAAAATGCCTTATATCGAGAAATAACTATTTTAAGCAATATATCGCGATTATGAAGCTGGCTATCATCCAGCCCTAACTGTAACTGTTTCAAGAATTATTGAAGATACAGAGATAAAGTTTGACATTTTAGTGAAATGCAATCAGAATCAAAATTTCTTTCTCGTATTGTTTATTACGTACTATTCAATTAATCTATTTTATTTTCTAAAGTCAATTACGAATATAAACTTTACGTTACAAGAAGTCATATATTTGTAAAAAAAGAGGTGTTAAATTAAAAGCAAATAGAATAGTTTTTATTTATGATGTATATTATATCCCATTAGTAGTCATTAAATTTCTTCTCGTCTAATTTAAAAATTCAGGGATGTAATAATTTAGCTGTTTTTATTTCGATTTTTCAATTTGTCTCATCTTATTCTGTCATGTATATGGGAATATCAGTACATCAAAAGTCCTGCCTGTATACATTAGTGTAGTGTAAGTGTAGAAAATCAAAAAGTTAGGAGGCTCAGATCTTATGTTGCAACGTGTAACTTCATTTTTAAAAATCATTAACTTGATTTATATCTATTATTATAAGGGTAATTTTATTACTTTGATAATTTCTAAATGCAGTTTTGAACAAGCTTTCACCCACTAACAGTAATGCTTCTAAAAACTTTTTCAGTTAACGCTTTATTATAATCGATATGCTATTCAAAATAGATCCCATAATTTCGAACTACGTACACCATGAGACCACGTCATTATCTTTAAACACTCATACTACTCCAACGTATGCTTCAGATATATCAAATGATTGAATCATTTCTTTAGAGCTTTTTTCACAATCGTTTTTACGTTAAGTTATTTTTCCCCATACAATATATTTTTTTAAAATCGATTCGTATACATAATTAAAAAAAAACATAAAACTAAAACCAATAATTTAAATTTTTTTTTTAAAACCAAAAACTGCTTTCAAAAACAGTTTTTGGTCACACTTCACAGTTTAGCACAATACGGGAAAAGAAAAATTTCGAATTTTTGTTACTCACGATTATGGAAGAATTTATATTTGTCAGACAAACATAAATGTGCTACAAGAGCATATAACTTAAAAATCGAATAAGTTGTGTAATGTTGTAATAAAAATTAGTTTAGAAATCATGGCTTGAAACAAAAATAAGCATGTAGAGAAAATTTTATTAAAAATCAACATTTGAAAGGACATTTTTCATTAGTGAACACAGTTTTAAAAAAGGTTGGAATAAGGAACATTGTTGAACTTCAACAGCCAATGCAGACAAAAAAATGTTAATAAATCATGACTTTATGCATGGCATTAAAATAATTACACATACATATAAAATTTTTAAATTATTCAAAATCAATTCCAGAAGACAAGGATAGTCAATAGAAATAAAACCATTTTAAAATGATATACACACACATACATATATGACTTGTTTTGTACAAATGATATTCGAAGGAAAAAGTTCAAATGATAAAGACAAGTCCAAGTGAAAAATTACACACTAAAATGGAGTTAAAATAAGAAATTCCAAGAAATTTTATCAGAAAAGGTCATCACACTGTATAAGGCACTAATTTTCAACAAGTTAAAATACTTTACATCAATAAAATTGATGTTCCACATACCAAAAATATCAGCATATCCTTTAAACTTTTACCAATCCTATAAAAATAAATGTAAACATGTTAAATGATAGATGACATAAAAAAATACTTGTGAAATAAATATTATGAACAAGATAGCTGCAAAAAGAAAGAAAAAAAACCCTGTATGAGTATCATTAAAGATGAAATGGCAATGCTTATGGTAATTTGGGCTCTCGGAAAACCCTTCATTATAAATAAGGGAATCTAGATACAAAAAATAATATGGCTGGTCCAGATATAGAGCTCAGTACGAAGTTGGACCCACACGCTTAAGTCATCATTTAAAACAAGAATAAACTATAAATATTAAAGTTTACAAGTTGTATCGTATATTAATACAATCTTGCTTTATATCAATAGGTAACAAAAGAACAATTATGCATCGAAGACAGTTTTATTACACAAATAACAGACAATTTAAAGAAAAGGACAATACTTTATTATGAAAAATATAATCTATTATATCCACGTACTTGCCTTCATTTAACAGAACACGACAAAGGTTAAAACACCAAAATAGTTTTTTCCACACAGTGGATATTAAACTCCAAAATAAACAATATCAAATAATACAATACAGCATAGTTCATACATAACTACATACAAGTTTAGAGCGCAAAAAAAAAAAAAAAAATACAAAGCTGACTTATACGATGCACAACTAATAATATATATTTGTATAGATATTTTGCTACAACAGATCCGTAAAACAAGGAATGGCTTTCAAAATATCACAATGTACACTTGCATAGATATTGCAAATAACATTTAAAATCCTCTACTTATTTAAATACGAGTAGTAAAATTGGCAGGAAATAACCCTTTCTTTCCATTAAAAATACCCATAAGCCATCCTTCTTCCTGAAAAAAAAAAAAGAAAAAAGAAATTAACTTATAGAAATTCGATATTCTATATTGCAATGACCACACAAATACTTAAACATTAAAAAAAATAAAATGCGCTTGTTAAGTATAAAGATGACGAAATTTCATATATATTAATGAAGCTTGAAGCAGTATTCATGACATTCATTAATAAATGTAATTAAATTAATATTAAATAGCATAATATATAATTAGTAATAAATATCAAGTTCATAAAAGTAAAAAAAAAAAAATCAAAATAACTAAAATTACTTTTACTAACTTGATATTTATTACTAAATAGGTTAAGTTCATCTGTATTTTAGTAGCAACTGCATTGCGCTCTCTAACTAAAATAGTGTTATTTTAGCTTAGTTCAGCAATAATTTTAATCTTAGATTGTTTTAGAAATAAGTTTTAATTTGCACTTTCACAATATATATATATATATATGTGTGAGTGTGTGTGTAATGATATTTTAAATTAAATCTAATTTCCAAAGTTTAATCTTAATTTTGGCCCATAGTAACTTCATTCTAAGATATTCTCTTATTTCCTGATTCCATTCCACTTTTTCTATTTCATTAATTTAACAGAAGCTTTGAAAAATTGCTGAATCGGCTAAAAGCCTCGCGTTCCCACACTCCGAGTGAAGGGCGAAAATACCGCGACTTAAATTCTTTTTTTAAAAGACCCCTGCGTTTCCCTTACTTGTGATCAACATGCATAAGAAATCCCTATCGGAATCTTAGTAGTATATTAGCACAGTGGGAAAATATTTTTCCTATCAGTACCTCATGTTATATAAGAAAAGGAAAATTTATTTGTCCCTCTTTTTACCACTTCTTGCCTAATCTGTTATAGTGAGCGGACGAGCCGTCTTATTCATGCCATCTTGTTTTAAATCATGTCTTACCGGGAGAGATTAAAGCGAATGTAATGTCTTCGACTTCAAAACTGTCTTTTGATTAAAAAATTATATACAAACGCACAATTTTTCATAAGTCTATTTCTTTAAATACAAAAGTGCAGCCGAGAAATTTTTATATTTCGAATGTAAGTCTAATTAAATTTTCTGAATAGCATGGTCGTAAATTTATTTATTACTTTCAAAGAAACATCAACATCCTGATACACTGTGATAAAAAAAATAGGAAATACGACTTCTTTTTACAAATTCCCAGCACAATATTTCATATGCATATAAACCTATAAAATAAAACGTTCGTAAAACATACTTGTTCATCTGGATCATCATAAGCAACTACATTAATTATATCACCAACATTAAATGATAGTTCATCAACATCCTCAGCAGTGTATTTGTAAGTGCCCTGAACCTGAAATAATAATACAGTATTCAATAAAAAGAAATTTAAATGACATTTCGGTTATTGTTATTAAAACGGTGAAATGCTATAAAGAATTAAAAAAAATACTAACCTGATATAAAACATTAACTCCTGACGGTATTTCATTTTTATTAACAGATTTTTCTTCCTGTAAAGGATTTTCAAAATAAAATATAGATGAAAAATTTACAAAAAGATCAAGTAATCATTAATAAAAATGAATACTTCAATATAACACACACATTTAGAAAAAGAGGAAAAATCATTTAAAACACAAACATATGGCTTTGTTCATAGACTTTCACAAAAGCTCTCCAATAAAAACGCTAATTAAATAAAGTTTTCATATGAATAAATTATTTTCCTTAATATTCTTCTAAATAGAATATAAAATAAAAATAAAAGATGAAAAAGTATTAAAAAAAGCTTTAAATCACATACTTATATTAGATGGTATATTTTCAATCAATAACAAAATGTTCACTATTAGAAACATTCATAAATGAATTCATAACATTTTATGCCCGGTATTTTCATACAAGATATTTTAAAGGAAAGAAACTACACAGCCATGATTTTACTATTTATTACATTCTTAAAATATATAATTACTTCATGGTTCATTGGAAAATAGTAACATTATTAAAACGGATCCAATATATCTATGTTTCAGAAAGTGATCAGAACTAATGCTTTGTTGCTAATATGTCTCTCAACTGTAAAGACTTTTGCTTTACTCAGGGAAAGTAAAATTCTAACACAAAGAAAAGAATAGGCTAAGGAATCTATACATGCTGTTCCCCTCCTCTTAAACCTACCTGTAACGAAAATTAAGTTTCATAGAACATATTTGCAGGAACATGCAGGCATAAGGCAATGTTCAGTGGAATAGTGCATATTGATTAAAGGTATTCTTAGTGCTTATAATATAAAATTAGGTATAACTGAAAAAGTTGGGGAGAAGTAGAAACGTAGAACAACAAGAGAAAGGAATTAAATTTCCTGAAACTATAAAAATGAAGACCCTAGATGTTACGCACACTAAAGGTTATTACATCAATCCTAGATTATTAGCTAGTTTCATCAAGTTAATACCACAATATTACCAGGATTTTGCAAGATTAGTGAAACGAAAGGCAACTCACAATACAAGCTTTATTGCCTATTTATCAACAGCAACATCCAAGAAGACTTGTCAGTACAGAATGCAAATAATGGCTCATAAAAGTCGTTTGACAAGTACTTCTGAATGTAGACAAACAGCATCGATTCCTAGTATTGTTGAAGGGAGATTTCAAGTGTCACAAGGTTTTGTCTTTTTATTCTGCATGTTGATGATGAATGTTCCAGAATGCCGAGCCATATATTGGATGAGGATACATAATGAATGCATTTCTAGAAGACCGTTAAGGTTAACGGTTTTCCTATATAGTAATTACAACCTATCATATCTCTCTATTCTGAACACAGCCTACCATCGATATAGTAGAAGTGGAACACAATTTAAAGAAACTCCATTCCTGTGATGATTATTGTTGATTTTAAAGAATAGTTCCTAGAGCAGAAGGCTGTTTTGCAGGTTAATTAAAGATTCTTATACAATCACAATTGGATGCATTCAATATCACAACACAGGTGCACAATTCCATTAATTTGTCCCACTATTCATGATTTTTTTTCACCTCTGCACTAGACATTTTACATTTCAATGCAATAAAAATGTTTCTATTCGATGGCAAATCTTCCTAGAGAGCGTTTTATTCTCAACATAATTTCAAAGTTTTTTTTGTTGTTGCTATTTTGTGTTTTTTTTTAACCGTTTAGAATCGACAATTAATGCTTAAGCAATCTGAAAACAGGGTAATTTTTAACTCATTTATTCACCCTAAAATCACATATTTAAAATATAAAGAAATTACAATCATTTAAATTTTTACTGAAATTGAATACCTCAATAATTTCTTCACTTGCTGATATTTCTGACAGCATTTCCAAGTTAATATTTCTTTCTGCTGTCGTAGGAGGAGTAGAAAAGGCGACACTTTCATTTGTAGAATTAGAAGAAGCATCTGTAATGAAAAAAATAAAAGCTTCACAATTCTTTCTTTATATTTCATTAATTAAATAGCATAAAAAACCTTTATAGGAAAACGGGAAAATTGCAAAACAAGCTTTTGTAATTAATACCATGACTACATACATCCTTGAGGAGTTGACACTCACATGCAGGTAGATATCACAAAAAACAACACTATCAATCCAGTTATAAACTATTAATATTTTATTGCCTATATTATATCTTAAATTACTAAGAGTTTCACCTACTAATTGTTAAATCTGCATAGTAAAATTAATATTAAAAATTGTATAGTAAAAAGCCCGAATACAGGTTATTACATATTAGTAACAATCCATTTTTAATTGTAATTATTGTGGAAAGGAAGCTTTATATACTAAAATATATTCTAGGTCTGATAAAAAAATCTACATGCTTATTTGTAACTTAATAAAAAATAAAAGCAAAAATAAAAACAATAATAAAAAATTAAACTATTTCTTTGAATAATTTAAATTTCAATACTGTATGCACCTCTATAAACAAACCAGTAATGTTCAAAGTATATTATATATAATTATAATATAAATGTAATATACACTGAAGTGACAAAAGTCATGGGATAGCAATATGCAAATATACAGATCGCAGTAGTATCGCAGCGAAAAAGTATAAATGCGCAGTTCTTTTTCCAGAGCTTTCATTTGTGTTCAAGTTATTCATGTGAACAGGTTTTTCGTGATTTATGGCGGCACGAAGAGAATTAACAGACTTTGAACGTGGAATGTTAGTTGGAGCTAGACGCATGGGTCATTCCATTGCGGATATCGTTAGTGAATTCAACATTCCGAGATCCACAGTATCAAGAGTGTGCCGAGAGTATGAAATTTCAGGCATCATGGACAGGGCAGTGGGCGACCACCTGCACTTAACGACCGAGACCGCCGACGTGTAGAATGGTCAATGTTAATAGACACGCAACACTTCGTCAAATAACTGCAGGAATCAATGTGGGACGTGTCCGATAGGACTGTGCGAAGAAATTTGTCTTCCTTGGGCAATGACAGTAGAAGAAAAACTCGAGTGCCTTTACTGGCAGCACGACATCGCATGCAGCGATTCTCCTGGGCTCGTGAGCATATCGACTGGTCCCTAGACCAGTGGAAAACCGTGGCGTGGTCAGATGAGTCACGATTTCAGTTGTTACGAGCTGATGGTAGAGTTCGAGTGTGGCGCAGACCCCACGAAGCCATGGACCCAAACTGTCAGCTAGGCACTGTTTAAGCTGGTGGTGGCTGCATAATGGTGTGGACTGTTTTTACATGGCATGGACTTGGTCCTCTGGTGCAACTGAACCGATCATTGACTGGAAATGGTTATGTTCAGCTGCTTGCAGATTACTTGCAGCCATTCATGGACTTCACGTACCCACACAACGATGGGATTTTTATGGATGACAATGCGCCATGTCACCGGCCAGAACTGTTCGCGATTGGTTTGAAGAACATTCCGGACAATTCCAGCGCATAATCTGGCCACCTAGATCACCCGATATGAATCCCATCGAGCATTTATGGGACATCACCGAAAGATCCGTTCGTGCCCAAACTCCTGCACCATCCACACTTTCACAATTATGGACGTCTATACAGACAGCATGGCTCAATATTCCTGCAGAGGACTTCCAACGACTTGTGGACTCCATGACACGTCGAGTTGTTGCACTTCGCCGGGCAAAAGGAGGACCGACACGATATTAACAGTCATCCATGACTTTTGTCACTTCAGTGTATATTTACTTCAAATATCTGATTTCATCAGTAATGACTGGGGAAAAAAAAGGTAAACTTCATTAAATAATCAATCGAGAACTGAAGATAAAATAAAACTGAGAAGTAAAATAAATGCTAATATCTAAAGATCTTTTCATGTAATCACAACATTATATAGTAAATTTACATAAAAAAATTAATCTGCAGAATGATAAAATTCAATTCCAAAAACGCTGAAATGTGTCATATCTGACTTATTTAAAATTAAATTAGTTTGCACATGTAACATTTATAGTGAACATACCTAATTCTTTTTATATCGTGAATTTATTACATCTGACCTTTAATTGATTTCAAAACAGTTTGTACTATAAAGAAGTATTTATAATTTCATTAAAATGCTATTAAAAACTCTTAAAATTCCCAGATTTATGTAGTAGTCAATAATTTTCTCCTAAAGTCTAGATATTGGACACAAAACTAAGCTTTATATCTCTCAACCTTTTTCTAAAAACTTGAAAGATCAAGATATATAAATTAATTCCATTAGCTTAAAGGCAATGGAATTTTGTTTCTGAATCATTAAGAAACAAACAAACCTGCAGTAATTCCTCCCTTGAAAAATTTGACAAATTGTAAACATATAAATGAACAGTAAAATTTCAATCAGACTGTCCAATCGAAGATAAAAATAAAAGTCTTAAATATGCCTTTTCTTTCTTTACATATTTGCATATCTTATATCATTAATAAACTGATGCAAAGAGAAATGCAGAATTAACATTTAGAAAGATCATGGACTTGCATTGCAATTCATTTCACTAGTCAACAAATTGCAATGGAATGTATTGGTGAGAGAAGTTGCCATATAAGTAAAGAATATCAAGTCACTAGTGGAAATAAAAAAATTGTGGGTTTGAGTTATTTCCCTTCCAATGACCTTCTGACTGGCCAATGGGAATTGGACACCAAAAAAGACTAGATTTTCATTTGTGGTCTTTAAGACAGTAACTTCAGTTCTAGTCTTCCTCTTTTGTGGAATTAATAATTCAAATAATCCCAAAAGTCTAAGCAAAAAAAGAATCTAGTTCTGAATATCCAACAGTTAACATATTCCCAGGTTTACACTTAATCAAATGCTATAGAGAGTAAAGGGGAAATATTTCAGAAACTATGTTTATTTAGGAGGAAGTTTACAAAGAAATTTCGTTGCACAGTTAAGAAATGAGCTTAAAATATTTACTATCACAGTTTCTTTTCTTTCCAATATTAATCAACGAGTGGAAACTGTTTCCACATAATTTATTATTATTTTTGAAGGTGTAATATTCAGATTTACAATTTACATTAAAAATACCATTCTCAATTGCACGAATATGACAGTTCTCAAATATTTTATTTTTATAATAGAAGCTTTTTTTACTATTGAAAATCATGCATGATGGAGATTCATAAGTAATCAATTTGATTTTGAAGCTTTACGTAGATTAACACAGTAACAAATTTTGAGTGAAATAAGCAAAATAAAATAATTAAAAATCTTCTGTTCCCAAACCTTATTGTTATTGATTGATTCCGATAAGGTGTTATCTTCTGGGATGGAGGTAGGTAGGTAGTTTGGGGTATAATGGTGCAAGAGCCATTTTCTTAGATGGTATAAGATTATAGGTGGCCCCAGAGCTGAAGTTTTAATGTTTTGAAATATAATCATTTAGATGAATTTAATTTAATAAGATTAACTATATTTTTTTAAGATTAAATATAATTTTCTACAAATAAAATTGCAAACATTTCATGGGAAATTTACAATAACAAAAATTACTTACTAGAAAAATAGATTTTTCTATAAAATAGAAAAATCTAAGATATTTTTAAAATAATAAAATTAAAGAAGATTTGTAAACAATTTAATCACTAACCCTCAATTTCTAGCATTTTGCTTTCCTCTGCCTTCATTTCTTCTATTTTACTATCTTCCGTCTTTATCCCTTCTGCCTTTGTTTCTTGTCCCTTTTTTTCTGATGCCTTATCGTCTTTTGATAAAAAGTAATCAGGATCAGGCAGTTTCGATTCTGCACCATTCTTTGAAGACCTGTTAAAAAGGATGAGTAAAATAAATTAAAAATCTTGGAAAAAAACAGGGTGGAATTTTTTAACGAACATTCTAAATGAAATCTGACAGTAAAAAATAATTTAAACTTTCCAGATAAAGTATTATTGCAGATATTCATCATATTTTTCATTTAAGATAATTATTTACATAATTTAACTTTATTGAAAATTCTAGTTTAGATATTAGAAGTATATTTTTAAAAAAATCACCAGACATTAAGCATACGAAAATTTTTGCAAAATTAATTTAACAAATCTAATCTTTAAAAATTTTACTTCTTTGAAACATAAATATGTAAATTAAAATTCTTAACATAAATATATTCCAGCAGAATTGATTAACAACATTCTTTACAACTTCAGGTTAAGGGATATATCACTAATTTAACATGTTGTTCGACGTAACATTGCCTGCTATTTTCTCATTCGATGATCCCTTCACTATTAAAATTCAGATACAATGAAGTAAACTAATTAGATAATATGTATTACAGGCGCAGTTGTGACAGCGA
Source organism: Argiope trifasciata (assembly GCA_026543055.1). Classification (NCBI taxonomy): domain Eukaryota; kingdom Metazoa; phylum Arthropoda; class Arachnida; order Araneae; family Araneidae; genus Argiope; species Argiope trifasciata. The sequence continues at coordinate 1,436,003 of JAPMOQ010029021.1, read as the reverse complement.
ACATGATAAAACGGTTCGTTTAAATTTCTACACTATACAGCCTATATAAAATTTATCGTAACATAAAAATTTAAACAAACATTTTAAATGAATTCTTTTCATCACAAGTTACAGAAATTTATCAAATTTTAACATTTAAATCTGATTATTTAATTATCTGTAAATTTATAGACTTATACCATCATTTAACAGCTAGTAAAGCAATTCTAATCATAACTGCCTCTACGATCAGTTTTTAAAGGATAAATTTTTTGGATAGTTAATGATATCGACAATTCTTGCAATTCGATTAGAAAATACATTAAGATAAACCAAATAAAGTATATGATTCTGAATACAGCATTTTGCCTTAAATATCATTTCTAGAAGCTATCAATTTATGATGTGAATTAAGGAGCGTATTTCAAAATAATTCACATTATGAAACATGACATAATGAAGCAAAGAAAGATAAAATAAAAAATACATATTTTTAACAAATAATAAATATTTTTAACAAAAGTAAAAACAAAAGAAACATTCAGTATATAATTAATGTTAACACAAATGCTAATAACAGAATGGATCAACCACCTTTAATACTTATTTTTTAATCAAATTTATTATCATATACTTAACATAATATATAACTAAATTCAGAGGCAGGAAATACACTTTTATTTATTTCCAAAAATAAAACAGTCTTTATTTACATCAGAATTAAGTTATTAAACATGTAAATTAATATTAAATTTACACATTTCAAAAAAATATAAATGCATGTATACGGAATAAAGTTATTACATGATGAATAACAATTATTTCAACATTACAATTAAACTTTTCAACCCCCCTCCATATTTTTTCCTTTATTAATCACAAACATGCATTTTTTAAATTTTCTGTTTTACCAATTATTTAAACTCAATATGTGCTTTGCTTCAGTTTTTAAAGAATTAATAAAAATTTATATGATAACTATAGGAATTTCTAAAATCTTATTCAGGAGCACAGGTAGAATTTGGAGGCCATGGTCTGCGGGACAGGGCCCCACGATCGACAGTGAGGAGGAAATGACACAATGATGCATATCTAAAAAGTGGTTTACATGATTTTTATTTATCGTCAAGTAGAGTAGTCCATTGAGTATGGGATATGATTACACTACAAAAATCTATAAAGGATTTTTTTTTGTAGTTTAATATTTTGGTTGAATATACTTCATGGGATCTGATGATTTAATTATAAATCTTTGAATTCAATTGAGATCATATGCGCTATTTCTGCCTTTCAGCAATTTTTTTAAAAAAACATTTTATTGTCATTTTACTACAATTCACATAAGGATTTACATGTAAGATTATTAGAACATATGCAATACATATATACAAGAGAAAAACATTAGAATTAAATATTTACGAACAGATAATACAGTTTTGTTTATATTTCACATATCCAAATGTACCTTTAAATTTAAAAACTGATTTTAAAATTATAAATAAATTTGACATTACAAAACAGATACAGCATATTTCATTAGAAAACATGACAACATTATTAATTCAATCGAATTTTACTTTTGGAATATATTTTCTCAAGGTATAAGATTTAAATCTAATTTTTTTGACCTGCACTATTCAAAGATCATAACACTTAGAGGCTTATTCTGAGTGATGACAGTGTAATGACATGCAATTTTTTGCAATCCAAAATGTACTGAAATTTCTTTCACATGAGAGTCACTGGTAGAGTAAGGAATGCTCACCTATCTTTTTATTTTGTGAAATGCGTAAATGTACGAGTAAATCTCATAATGTCATAGGTAAAATAAAATAAAAAATAATAATAAAAAAAAGATCAGTAGGGAGAAAATTGTAATTTTTTTTTTACTCCACAAGTTTTTTTGAAGGTATTAGACCATACGTTTTGTGAAAAAAGTCATGCGTTTCACTGAAAAAAGTTAATTCATAGTCTTTTATAGAATTCACATGACTCAAGCACTTGATACAAGGAATAGATAAACACAATAAAGAGATACAAAAAGAGAAATCTTTATCTGCATTTGAACAAATGAACTGTAAAGAATGTCTTGTTGAAATATTTTAAATTGCTCAGGAGTCTCAATTCTACGGTACACTGAAAATCTTCCTCCTTTTCAGTTAATTTACTCCCGAATTACTGTAGTGTAAAAATGGTAATTTAATTTTTGCCATTTTAATTTTAAATCATTTAATTTAACTGCAATGTGTTCCCTTTTCTTATGTTTTCACCATTTTGAGATTATAAACTTTGCATATATTCTTTTTGACATATTTCTTGAGGACATTTTTCTACATACATAACTTTTTTTTTATTTTAAAGTTACCTACTCTACAGCATTTTTTTCAATTCAGATGAAAGGAACTGTTCATTTCTAAGTTATTTTTTTTTCTTTATTTAAGAAAATCTCTTATCAACTATTATCTGACCATATCATATTTTCGGAATCTTAACTACTTCTCACATTTATTGATAAGACATTTGACTTTTTAAGAATTTTGATGAACATTTGGTTCCATTTTTGGATAATACAAAATTTTCAAATTCGAAGAAAATGCTTGTCACTTTATTCAAATATCTGTTTAAAACTATAAACTTTAAAACATTTTTTTTAGGTGCATGCAGTTTAAAAAAATTGCTTCTATCTTGTTATAGCAAAAGCATTTAAAGTCATTTATCTTGAATGCAAACATTCCTAGTTCTAGCAAGTATACAAATGAGGAAGAATTTATCTTGAACTTAGAGAATGAATGTACAAGTATCAACATTTATATTTAAAATCTGTTGGCTGTTATTAAATTTTATAATTTTTTTTTCTGATTAGAAAAACCATTTAAGCATTTTGACCCCAAAGAATACAATATTAACTTTTTTGACACCAGTACACAAATCTTTATTCCAAAAATCAAGCTATTTGCAGTTTTTAGATCTGTAGATCATTTTCCATAGCACTGAGTGTTTAACAGCCAATAACCATATTTTTTATATTATTTAAAATGATAAAAGTGCAGTCCATATAGAGAATGCAAAAAATAATAGGATAATTTTGTTTACTGATGAGAAAATCTGTCTGACATGGAAACAATTTTGCTTATTTCCCAATAAATTTGGATTCAAATTCTGGTAGTGTATATACACCCATTTTAACTTTTAATTCAACATTCTTCTTCTGGACTTTATTCTCTAGACATCCGATTCTCTAAGAAATATGGAAAATTTTCAGTTCTCTAATAATTTGAAGTATATTCCTTACTTGTCACTGGTAAATTTTTGATTAAATACTATACACTTGATAAGAAAGAGATTGAAAATCCCATGCAAGTTAAAACTAATTACATATACAAGTAAGGACAAAAATTCTAACATACTGATAAAATATTCATCCAGACAGAATATTTTTCAAACAGTTTTTTCATTAAACATGAAAATCTCCACTGAATATATGGAGCAACAGCAAATACGAATTCATCTTTACAAGAACTATATATATACAATCAAATGTCGCTTCATGAACCCCTGGTATAACCAGAAGCAAACTAGAAAAAAGTAATTTGCTTAGTGAGCGATGTTTTGTAAAATAAGTGGGGAAGAAGATTCCATAACATCATATGCTGGGTAGGATTGTATCGGTATGTGTAGAGCACTTGTTAGAAGATAAACCTTATATTCACATGGAAGTTTCATTTGGATAACGTCATCGGCGAGATTGTGTAACTGATCCATGATAATGTGGCGAAAAAAAAAGAAAGATTGCCACTACATTGATGAGCCTGTGGAACAACGTAGCCAGAACTAATGTTTGTGAATTATGTGTTACAACGAAAAAGGATACAAGGATATTGGTTATGAAAGCTAGAAATAGTATACCCAATAAAGCAACAACCTTCAAATGAAATACGATAGAAGCTGAAAGTTTGAGAAATCATTGCATTGTAGGTTGAGAAGCACCATCCAAATAAGGCAGAAATTATGCACACACTACAGATTCCCTTAATAAGTTGTGCCTCATTTTTTACAAATGTTGAAAGGTGGCCCAAAATAAATGTCTTCAACCATTTTATTACATGAATGTTGTAAAAACAACAACGTTTCGCATAACTCTGAAAATTCAGGAGCGAATTATACTCGTAAAGAGAAATTCCACCGCATTAACTCTTCCCAAACTTCAAATCAATTCTACAAACAATCACATTGAAAATAAAGGAATAGCATAATATCTTAAATTACACTGTCCAGCTGCTGGGCTTTTAGAAGATTCTTTCTTTGAGAGCTATTCCTGCTTACTGTACACACTCCTTTCGTTTTTCAAATTACGTAGGGAAAAGATTGTCTATTAACAACTATCACTCATATCAATACAGATTTTCTGTTAGTGGAATTTTTATGGTAAAATCAATAATCCAATTAAATTGTCATGAGAAATGATAAAAAATGAGAAATATACATAATACCCATTTTATATGTTTGAGTTATTGAGGTGGCTCTCAAACATGTAATTAAGTTCATAACTGCATTAGAGGTGAAGTAGCTAAGTTGAAACATTGTTTTTTTTTTTGCTTTTAAATAAAAGGCCTGAAACTTCAGTAAAATCATTTAAAGATATATTAAGTAAAAGGAAGAATCTAACAAAAATTACATACAGTGATCCTCATTATTTTTCGAAAAATTCAACTCTGTAGAAAAAACAGAATTGCCAAAAATTACTGTAAGTACTTCTGGATTTGTTCGAATTTACGGAACCCCCCCCCCCCCTCAAAAAAAAATTCTACGATTTCATATTATATAATAATGGTTAACTATCTATGAAAAGGTGCAAAAAAATAGAATTTGAAAAAGAAAAATCTTTCTCAGACAAGTTTTCAAAAAAGGTGAAATAGCAGCTTTTCAGAAAAAAGCGTTCAGAATTAAGAAAAGTTAAAATTTAATTTTCTCCCCCACCCTCACCTAGAAAAATGTCATTTGAATCCGTAGAGCAACATTTTTCAATATAATTTATTTTTCATCAGAGAATTTATGTTAAGAAATATTCTTTTATTTTAAAAAGACCTTATATTATAATAGGAAAAATCAAATACTTTTTCGAGGCATGAGAGCAAAAATTAATTTCAAAAACAGTCTCACTTGGTGCCACTTCTAATTGCATTATGTTTTGCATTTGCCTGCCATAGAGCCAAGGTAGTTACAAGAGGCAAAGCAGCACAACGAATACATGTTAATTACTAATACTTTAACACATAAATTGCTTTTAGATTCAAGAGCAAACAAAAACTTACTCAATGCATAATTTAGGTTTTTCAACAAAAGCTCCTTTTTTATAAGCTTGATTCAAATTATCTAAAATGCCATCCATTTCTAGAAATAATGTTGCATCCTGCCTATGAAAACCAGCTTCAGCTTGAAAGAGGTTCTGCAGATGAGTTGCAAAGAAAGATACCCGGCTGAAGATTTAAAGCATAGTTAAAATTTTATTTATTATATATAATATATATATATAATAAAGATAGCAAATGAGAAAATTATTAATCATGTTTTTTTATTTTTTAAACTGTCGATTGAAAATACTAAAATGTAAGGTTTAACACCTTTTTGTTTGTTTGTTTACCTATCATACAAAGCAGGCAATTCTTCATGCAGCTCAGAATTAATCACCTCGAAATGATTGCGAGCTTCTTCTAATTGTTCCTTGGCCTAAAGAAAAAGTTTTAGGTTAAATTATATGAGAATTTCTCAATGATATTTGCTTTAATCCCTTTAAAATTTAATGCACTACATAAAAGAATGCATAAAATTACTTCATATACACTGTAATAATGCAGCAAAATATCATGAAATAAATGCATACATACAATTCATATATCACTATTTAAATTACTGACTCTACATTCAATTACAGCACTACAGCATGTTAATAAAAGTTTATTTGGTAGGAAATGTTCCTTTAAGTCTAATTCTTGAAGATAATTTAATGTATTCCCTATTATTTATGATTAAATCAACAGCAGTAATACTGAATACAACCAGTGTATTTTTTAATACACTGGCTATATTTATATTTTATTCTATACATAAAGTCGAAAGTGGATATATATGTGACTTCAATAATGATGAATTATGAGTGGAGAGGAAGGATAGCAAAAGCTGTAGTTTTTTAAAAAATCTCTCCAAAAAGCTTGTTATTCTCGTTACTGAAATCTAGCAGAGAATCTAAGCAAACTTTTGTAAATACAATAAGTATTTTTTCATAGTAATAAGCATACTACATCTGCTGTTTCATTTTTACACACAAAACAAAAAAATCAGATACATATTTTGAAAGGAATAGGAATAAAATAAGCATGAAATAGTAGAGGCAGTATTAAATCAAATTTATTTCTAAAATTAACAAAAGATACTTAAGATTTATATATGCAATATACGAAATTCGATATTCACATTATTAAGAAACAAATATTCATTTATTTCAAACACTCATTACAACTCATGAACTGAAACTAACCACTGAAAACAGAGCAATCCAACCACTTTTTAAAACATTGCATCGCATTAAAATGCTATGGCTACGAGTTAAGGTGACATATTTTTAACAATTGAATCATTAATAACTTAAATGCAAACAAGTTAACTTTAATAATTATCAAATTTTTAAACAAATAGTAAACAGATATTTATTAATTGTTTCCTCATAAAAGGCTAAAGGCTAGATGATATTACACTTCTTGTTATAACACATTTAATCTATAAATATAAAACATTTATGTAGATGCAAAATCAAGCAGGATTTGTTTATCAGGTTTTGGTACGTTTGGATTGTTTGTGTGTTCAAATAAGAGGAAAATTGAGACAGAGCCTTTTTCCCCCTTTCTCTTTCTCTTTTTTGCCATTACACAATAAGTTCCAATCAAAATATGAAATGGCTGAAAATGAGAAGAGCAAATGAGTGTTAAAAAGTCATCAAAATGAAGATTTAGACGGGTCAAAGAAAAAAAAATTAAAAAGTAAACGTGTATATATTTAAGTTTACACAATGAAGCTTCTGAATCACAGAAACATCGGCAAATTTCATAGTAAATTAAATTCGCTACTTTTGAAGTACAACTAATCACTCAGAACACCATATCAATATTTTACATTATTACATTTAAAGACGAAGTAATAAATAAATAAATTCACTTTTGAGTTTTCTGCATCTTAGAATAATATATTTATGCTTTCTAACAATTCATATTATGCACACCTGTTAATTTGATTTAAAAAACTGATGTATAAAATGCTAGCAGTTTATGTAGTTTAAAATCATTGAATAAATTTACTTTTAGTTATGAATGTACTTCCTATTACAAGCGAAAATGCATAACTATATATTGAGTGATATATCAAATAGTGATCCCAAAAGAATCACAATACGATTCTTGGAGTTTGATGAGCAGAGCAAGTCAGTGGAGTAACGCCTTAGTTTTTATCAAAATTAAGACAGAATAAACAAACATTTGCAAACTAGAAGCTTTTTATGGATTATTTAAGATTCAATTGACATCAAAGTCTATGAACTTCACCGCAAATATTAATTATACTGAAAAATTAAGTTTAAAATAAAGGCCCTACTTCTAGCTTTTAGAGAAGAATAGGGTTTACATAAAAAAATCTGAACATGTTTCCTTAGTTAAAAATATCAGTGTCTGTTAATATCCATTCCAAATTCATTGTGATACTAACATAAAACTATTATGGCTCTGAAATATAAAAAGCTAAAAAAACGTTTAAATATTATTCTTTAAATGTAAAACTGTATAAGTAATATAATTGGTCATTTTAAATTTATATGAGCTATAGATCACTAAATAAAAGATAAAACATTTCAGTTTGTTAACCACAAGATTTCAAAAGAAAATTTGGATACAAAAATTAATTCATAAAACAAACCAAATAAAACACTTAACGATCACATGGTTTAAAAAGAAATAAATTCCAGTAATAGAAAAATCTCACAGTTCAATACAAAGCATTAAAAAGAATAGTATTTGATTAAAATAGCACAAATGCATTTCAAGTTTAAACATAATACACTATTTTTTGAAGTTAAAAAACTTTCAAACACTTTAGGTTGGGGGAAAAAGTGATATTATAGTTAAATAAATGTCTGTAACAACAATAGAAAAGATTTGACATACTTTGGCAATTTTGGTTTCTTCACGTTTTTTCATAGTTTCGAGATTTTGAAGATTGTGTCGAGAGTTATCATAATCCAAAAGTTTTCTATTCCGTTTAGAAATTTTATTCTGCAACAAATACAAATAAAGAAGTTAGAAAATAAAACGAATTTTGAGCATCTAAACATATTTAGTAATATTTTTTTATCACCAACAATAAAAAAAAAAACAATGTAAAAAAGCTGTGACATGCAAAAAGTCATTTTCGATATGGAAAAAAATGTTCCCTTTCAAAGCTTACACTTTCTTGCATGTGAAAATAAGAGATATAGTTATGCAGGTTGATGTTTCCATGAGAGCATACTTCGGGATGTCAATTTTGAAACATTCAGAAATGAATTTCAATCATGTAAAATTATGAATTATTACATCGAGGATATTAAGATAATAAGATCGCTTAATTTCAATAACAGTGGCGATTAGATAAATAACAAGTTCGTATGAAATTTGCAGAATGCAATGAATATTGAAAACTAGTCTGATAATGAAAGTAATTACTTTATATTGATATATTTATAGCAGACTAACTATACATGTAAACACTAAGTTTAGGCAAGATTATTAAAGAAATAATAGAGAATTTCATATTACTCTAAATTAAGATAGCATCATTAGATTCAAATTCAAAAGATAAAGAGCAGTAATCATAGGAACAAGATCTTGTCTCTATTCATTAGATATATAATTAACAGGTAACTGTAACTTACAAGGAAGGAGAAGATTACCTTCAGTATAAGGGAGAGGAAATGAACATTGAATAAGTAGCTCTATCCATATTTTTACAGAAAGTTCGTAAAATATAAATTTCCAAAACACTTTCAATACCTAAACACATTCTAAGTTAGAATATGTGTTGTGGTCAATATGCTTAATCAGATATTATTAATAATCATGGTTAGTATTCAATCAGATAAACTTACAGTATATTCGGGAAATTGGTATAGATAGGACCCAACAGGAGCAACAAGTTCACAATTTATTTTGTCACAAAAATCTTCAAAATTTTTATTTGAAACCTAAATAAAAATAGAACTGTAGTGAATAGACATAAATAAAAGCACGATTAAATTAAAATTTGCATTTCAAATAGGTTCAAATTTAAAGGAATTATCTTTCAAAATTTACCTCAGTTTTGATTAGAAACTGCTCGACACCATCCCAACAAGGTTCATACAATTCACACACAGTATCCATCAAACTTCTTCTTGCAGCTTGCATAGCTGAAATTCGAGAGGAAGAAATACTTAATAAATTTCTCATAAAATAACCTGATATCAGCGATTCTACATTTAACAAAAACTAGCAGTTAAAATTGGAACTTTCATCAAATCATCTATGCAAAATATTTTTTTAGAGACAAATGTTTAGAATATCAAGTTTCTTTACAAGTTCTAAGATAAATAATTAAACAAAATTACTAATATAATTTATTTAATATATTAACAAAAAAAAAAAAAAAAAAAGAGGGAATGACAAAAAAAAAGATTCATCAATGTCATGAAATGTTAACAAGCAAGAGCATTTTAAAAAAGATTCTGGAAACTCAAGCACATTCAATACTAGTCCAAAATACAAGGATAATGAACAGAATATTAAATATCGGGAACTTAATGCATCTTAAAAAAATATTAGCCCCCCTCAAGGCAATAAATTGATTTTATGTGATTTTGAACAATACATATATTTTATTGTATTAAGCAATCAATTTAATAAATTGACTTTATTAGTGAATACCCTAATAAGGTGTAAATATTTTAGTTCCAATGAAAAAAAAGTTTGCAAATAAAAAATAAAAACAAAATCATAGTAATCAATTTCCTCCTTTATTCTTACAGTTACATTGACACATTTATTCTTACATTGACACACTTTTTCACTTATAATTTTTTGGAAGTACAAGCTATGGATTAGCAAGAATTAATAACAGTTGTTACTCTAATCTGAGAAAAAAAATTCCTGTTTATCCTGCATGTATATTCCATATGAGGAAATGCAAAAACAATGCATCCATGTCCTGATCATAATAAAATGTTATTTTTAAAAAAAGAAAAACGCAAGGAAAGAAAGCTACATTTTAACAATATTTGATATAATAACATATTTAAATAAATTATATTTAGAAAAAAAAATCTTTGAAAATCGTTATTTGTTATCAAAAATTTAGCAGAACGAAATTAATATATTAAGGGTGGATTATATTATCTTTCAAGCTCTTTAATTGTAAGTCTCCTAAAATGAAAAATTCAGGCGAAATAAAACATTTTTGTTATCATGATACAAATAATTTAATAATTACTTAAGAGAGGGGGAGGGGAACATTACAAGCAATTTTTATTTTTTATTCATTTTTGCCAAAGCATTTGGGCACCAATTTCAGCAAATTTTTCAGATAGTGTTTCATAGTATAAGAGAAAATGAGATTCTACTGAATTTGAAATGTCAAAGTAGAATTTTTTAACTATATGCTTTTATACATACCCCTAAGACACATATAATAATTCTTAAACTCTTTATGTAATCGCATCACAGCATTCTAAAAAAGCAAAACAAATTTTAACACATGAGAAATTATATAAAAAAAATCAAATGTTCAGTTGCATGATAATTAAATACAATAATAACTTTAACAATCTAAATTTCATTAGAGCAATAAAGCTTATCATCCGTATATTGATGGAAAAAAACAGCAACACAAACACACACAAAGGACTAAGAATCCTCATAATGTAAGAGAACACAATAAAAACAACTTGTCGGCATACAAAATATTTAAAATAAGGCAAACAAACACTTTTACATAAAAACGAGTTATACATACAAAATTATAAATTAGCTAATATATTTTATTTAAAAATAATAAAGCATAAAGTTTTTTTAAAATAAAATTCATATTTCATAAAATCCAAATCGAATTTATTTGCAATGTCAAAATTAGCATATATAATGTTTTTCAAGTTTTATCAAATATATCTTTAAAAATTAATATTTTATTCATTACATCTTTTACACAAGACCATTTTTCCATGCATCATTTTCTTAACAAGAATGTCAACTAAAACTGATCACTGAAATCTTATGTTTAACATGATAAGCTTGTAAATAAAAGTTACCTGCTGTTTAGAGAAATTTTTGACATGGAGATCAAAATCTTCATCTGTAGTTCTATCAGCCTTTCCCAAATTCTGAAGAAGCTATAATCACAGTAATTAAATAAATATAAATATATAGCATTTCGTTTCAAGTGTTGATTAATTACACTCTCAATCGAAATTTCAGAATAATTTTCAATACACAAAAAATTGTAATAATTTCTCCTATAATTCAATATTTTATGCCTTAATAGTTGACATTTGATCTACTACAATTTAACAATATTTAATGAAAAGTTATGTCTTCGAAAGAAGACCAATGAATAACAGCAAGCCAATGCAACTAAATATTGGCTCATATTACATGAAGGTTGTATAAAAGTTTAAAATAAAAAGCCTATTCAATAATTTGGCAACATCACTAGTATCACACATTTTGTCTCGCCCACATTTTAAACTTGTTTGATATTAACAGTACTGAATACTTAGAAAAATGGGGGAAAAATTTATAAAAGTTTATATGAATAAAATATAAATGATAAAAATGACAAGACTGAATAATTAATATATTCATGGACAGCTGATGAGCTGCAAAAATAAACATATGATTAATTGGTCTTTGAAGCAAGGAAGCCTACAGATTTAATGTAAATGTCGAACATTTTTTCTTCTATACCAACTTATTTCAGAAAAGACAAAACATTATAAAAATGCTGAATAGGCCAAATAGCTGTTTTTTAAAGTACAAGATCACTTTAAAAATTAAGGCTATATAGAATGTATGCGAGATTATAAATCAAAATGTTACAGCATTTATACCATTTTGCAACATAATGAAAATATAATTATGTAGTTAGTATTCACATCTGCAAACAAGTAAGCAGCTACAAAGAATATTTCCCATTATGTATTATTCTAATTACAAACCTATCTAAAAGCAATAAATATGTATGAACCACATCTTTACTTATAATAAAGAATGTTTATTCATGTATTGGCATATTACAGGCTAGACCATTTGACCCAAGACTACCAAACTTGGTATATACATACTTCAGAAGGTGGGAATATATATCAGAGCAATTTTTAAAGAATTTTAATGGAAAATTTCGGTGTTCTTCAATAATAATTTTGAAAAATAGTATTGTATAGTAATTTTTACATTATCTAAAAATTAAAAAAAATTATCTTTTTAAAACTATACCAATTCATTTTTCTATATTTAATCAGTTTAAAAAAAAAAACCAATTTTAAGCACATTTTCTATTAAAATTAAGAAATCTGAACGAATATTAAACATATTACAATAATAATAATAAAAAAAATAATAAGAATTCTGATAGGAACCATACAGTTTCTGATTTAAGTCATCAAAATAGCATATATTTTTTGCTTTTGTTTTATAATTCATATTACTATTGATATTAATATAATTATAAAATAAACAAAACTATGAAATTAAACTTCTGTCCTTAATGTAAATAATAGATAATAGCAAAGCAGATTTCAGGAAAGCAAACATATTTTCTTAATTCAGAGAAGAATTTATAAGAGATTGAAACTTACATTTAAAATATACCATTAACATGAAAAAAAAAACATTTTACATTATTTCAGATTAGAAATTAGATTACATTATTAATAAGCTAAAAAAGCAGATAGTTTTGTTTGTTTTACAAATTTTGCAGAGCTAATAAAAAATAAGTTAAGTATTGTAAAATTAACAGAATAGCACAAGGCTCCTAAAATAGTATGAATCTATCAAAATTTGTAGCTAAAAAATATTTTGCCAAGTTAGCAAGATCAAGTTGCATAAAATATTTAATTGAAAAGTGAGCCAGCAAGTCATCAAAAATGGCTAACTCAAAAATAACGTAATCATTATTCATTCTTTCAATCCTCTCACTGTGTATCCTATGATTTCCATGGGAAATGCAAAAGAAGCAAATTTCTGAAGGGATGCCCCCCCCCCCCATCTATTTAGCTGTACAATTCATTCTTTTCCCCTTTAAGGCTTTTCAGGTTTCATTCATGTCTGGGTTAACAGATAATGTTAGTTGTCCATGGTTAAAAAAAAAAAAAAAATACAAGCATATTTTACAGTATTTTGCTTATTCTTTCAATGCTCAAAGATGTCAGGCAGATAACATTTTGCAATTTTTGAGCCTATTTTGATAAAAGAATTATGAAGCGAGAGGATTAACACTGTTTATAATATAATAATTGAGAAATATTAAACAAAAATTATAAAAATTAAAATCATGTATACGTTAAACCAAAATATTTTCCTATTTAAGAACCTATTTTTGAGAAGTGTGAGAAATGAGTAGAAATTTCAATACATAGACACTTAATTTTTGGTGCAATCCTATAATAGAAAACTCAAAAATACAATAAAAATTAAAGACATATTAGCAAATAAATTGAAATAAGTATTTGGTTAATCATAATGAATTTTTATTGCTTACACAAGACAAACTATTTCTGCAGATGGTAAAAGTGAAGAATAGTGTGCCCCTTACTGAGCCAAGGATAAAAAGTCGCCAATAAAGAAGGCGGATAAAATAAACACTTCTATGAAACAGTTATGGTTACCACTTTATGCATTAAACTGATAAGTATTATAATTGATTTTAATTTGAGATTTATTTAATTTGATACCTAGATTTTAATTTTTTTAACCTTAGGGATCACTATCATTGCTTATCTTAATTCTGTAGTTTTTCAAATCGGCTGTGTCAGTGAGTTGTGTAAAGAGGAAAATTTAGAGAATGCGATGCCTGTCAAATTTGAAGAAGGCTCCAAACAGGATTTTTTAACTTAGAAAAGCATTCTACGGCTTCCCTACCTACAGGAGCGGGAATTTAGTAGCTTTGCTAGCACATTGAGCATAAGGACAATATGGATAACAGGAACAGTACAAACAAACAAATAACTTTTCCCAACTTCATCAACTCATAAAAAATATATATATTCCACTTGCCCTTCATCCATTATGCAGATTCAAAATACTTTAACCTGACATCCATTCTTGCACAGTTTCTATATAACACATTATTAATGGAGTGAACGTTACAGCAGCAAAAGACTGCAGCTGTCTTTTAATGTGAGAATGCATATGATTTAATAAGTTATGATTTCAGACAATTTTCAAAGCACATTCTAACAATTGAAAATAAATATTTCCTGTTCGTATTCACATTTAAAAATTATAATTATATTTCTTATTAATTGTAAAAAATAAAAACTTTCAATTATAATATAGAACAAAATTTAAATCCTTAATTGATATTATTTTATTTTTAATTTAACGTTTATCATAAAATAGTTGTAGTACATGTACAACTTAACAACTAAAAATTAGTAAACAAAACAGAATTAGGGTTTCTTAGAAGAACGTTCCATTGGGTTGCCATATTGGAGAGAAACTCAGAGGGTATATTATGCTTCACTTTACCCCTACTGACAAACAATGGAGTACTTAAAAGATAGCTAGCTCTAGATTGTTCTTTACGACTGTCCTTAAAACCCTACAGTTTATCCCTACATGAATATTAATATTTTCAGTAAAATTTATTCTGACCTCAATGTTATTAAATTTAAATTGTTCCCAAGTTAAAAATTAACCCCAAATGATTTTCAATTAAAATTTTAAGCAATTTTAAAATATTTTCACAGAACAAACAATCTAATGCTGAAAACATTCAAAGGATATAAGACTTCTAAATTTTGTTTTATACATATAAAATATATTCCAAAACCATTTAAATAAAATTTTAGAATAACAATATGTAAATTTTAATTTTATTATTAGTGAAATTCAGAATATTTTAAGAGATTTTTGATTAATTTTAGAATAAATGTGAACATTAAACTTAAAAATAACATCGGAATTCAAACCTTCGCATGTCTGCAGGAACTAAGTTTGAGTATTCTATTGGCAAAATCCTAATTTTCAAAATATAATCACAGCCAATGACACTTTAAAACAGATGATTTTGATCAGCTAGTAGCGAATTTAACATACTGATTTACTTTAATTTTAATAATTAAGTAGGCTATAAGTTACAATAAACCTACTGACACAGCAACAGTGTTAATAAAACATTTAATACAGTAAATTTTTACTTGGCCATAGCTTAGCACTTGGTAGCTAATTTAAAAGAAAAAAAAAAAAAAACTTTTCAGTATTTCACAGAGAATAGAATTCGTACTACTCTTAATTTAGCTATAATTATCCGTTGAAACTAAAAGAAAAGCTTCCATTAATATAAATATATATGAAATTTTTTTAAATTATATTATATAAAGGTAATTGAATTAGAGAGAAACCATATATAAGACAAAGGCGAAATACATCTTCAAGTAGAAGTAATAATTTAAAAAAAAATTCACTTAAAAACTCACATTTTGGAATAAAACAAACATATTTCATATAAAATGCATCGATTCCTTTACAAGAAAGTAAGTTAAAGCTATATTATGCGTTCAAGTACATAAAATTATGAAAGTTAAAGTTCAATATTTACACAGATTTTTTTGCATTCCAACAACAAACATAATATATAAAGAGAAAGCATATTATAAAATGAGGCACAAAACCATATGTGAGAAAACAGATGAGAAAGTTTCATACATCTGAAAAAACATTTTAGAAATTTAAAATTGCATAAAAATTTCTGGAAATAAAAATTTAACAAAACACCAGTTGAAAGTATATCAGCCAGACTGAAATCATCAGTTCATAAATTACTGTAACCACAGTGAAATGATCTGCAATCAAAAGCAGAGCATAATAAATTAATAAGAAAAGCTGGATAAATTCACTATTAAACATTGTAAACAAAATGAACACTGATAATTTCCAGTAAAAAAGTTGAAAAACAATTCGCTAATTAAAAACATGACATTTCGTTTATTCTACGAGTATTTGATGCACACTGCCTTGAATAATAGGGATATATTTGATGTTAGGAAGGATGAAATACAGTAATATCGTAAACACTGTAAGAGATTCTTGAATAATTTAGAAAAGGAGTATTACCGCATTCACAAGAGAAAATTTTTTAACAGCATTACCGAAGAAAAGCTATTCATGATTGAATTATACGGCAATACATAAATCACTTCCATATATAATCATAATATTTATATTCGTTTAAGGATATACCAGCTTCGAATTGGATGTATTCTGAAAACGAAAGTCCACAAAATAAGCAAGTACAATTCCTAATGATATTAACAAAATAGACAATCAAAATAAAATGGGACTAACCCTCTCCTTAGCTCGACCAGCATGCTTTTGTATTACTTTCGAAAAGGGATTTAAATCGGCCATATCTAAACACCTTTCGAACGGAAACTTGCAGTTCAAAATCTAAACACACACAACACAGAAGGTAAAGATGAAAATCTGCTTCTATGACATTATTGCCAACTTACAGAAGAGAAATTTTGATGATGCCAGATTGGTCAAACATTACTGCTAATTTATTTTTAAGAGCCGAGGCGATATATTAAATAAACTCATAGCCTTTAATAACATTTTTTTTAAATCCTTAATCTTTTACAAAGGTTAACATCATAAATTATTCAAATTTTTGCACAATACCAGACTGAATTCGCTATTTTATTGAAGTGAAAAGACCGCTCATAAATTTCAAGAATTTGATATACCATCATACTCACCAATCAACTAGTCTACAGTGTTTATGACATCGTTTAACAGGCTGGATTAGCAAACAGGAGCGGTAGACAACTATGCAGACACTGGCGTAACTAGGGTGGCCAACCAGAGTATGTGTCCTGGGCGTCTTTATCAGGATCACAGCATTGTGAAATAAATAAGTTAAACATAATAAAGTGTTTTTAATTCTTATTGCCTAAATCTAAAATGAGTTTTCTTTAAAACCAAAGAGATGATTTTTCCCATTTTAATTTATATATATATATATATATATATATATATATATATATATATATATATATATACAGTGGCTCAAAAAATCGAGAGTACACTTTACTTTTCTTCGATCAATCCGACTTCCAATATATATAGCACATTACCGAAAAGTGCAAACATGTTTTTATTTTCACACGTGAAAAATAGTTTAATTTAAAGTAAAAATAAAGTACAATCAACGAAAACTTCTAAACTGAAAATTTTCAGAAGCATTTTAAACAACCATAACCAGATTTCTGCTTCAAAAAATTGAGAGTACACCCGTGAAATTTTTGCCATATCCCGCATAAAAATAAAGTGTCACTGCTAAGTTGCATGTCTTTTGACTTTTATAATGACTTCTAAACGTCTTTGTACCAATTTGGCCAATTTTTGGTGAAATCTGAAGATATTTTGCCTCATGTTTCTTGTAATACTTGTTTTAAATGGGCTTTGTTTCCAATTTTGTGTTTTTGAACCACTTTTTCGAATATGGCTCACAATACATGATAATATTCAATTACAGTGTTGTCGCGGTGCTGAGTTGGTGTGTATAACTGAAGTTTATAATGAAATAAAAACAAAATTTTGACATTACGTGCATTCTGTTTGGAGTCGTTGTAATGCTGAAAAATGAAATTTCCATCTAAACCCAAAGTTTTAACACTTTTCTTAGATGGAAATTCCATTTTTCAGTTGTACAAAGACTTTAAAACAGAGTGCACGTAACGTCAAAATATGGTGTTTTTTTCATTAAAAATAGTAATTATATATACCAACACAGTACCCCGACATCAATGCCAATGAATATTGCCATATATTGTAGGACATACTCGAAAAAGTGGTTTAAAACACAAAATTAGAGACAAAACCCATTAAAACAAGGGTTGCAAGAAACATACGGGGTAAAATATTTTCAGATATCATCAAAAACTGATGAAATCGGTTCAAAGACGTTTAAAGGTCATTATAAAAGTCAAAAGACATGCAACTTAGCAGTGACACTTTATTTTTATGCGAGATATGGCAAAAATTTCACGGGTGTACTCTCAATTTTTTGAAGCAGAAATCTGGTTATGGTTGTTTAAAATGCTTCTGAAAATTTTCAGTTTAGAAGATTTTTGTTGATTGAGCTTTATTTTTACTTTAAATTAAACCATTTTTCACGTGTAAAAATAAAAACATGTTCGCACTCCTGGGTAATGTGCTATTTATATTGGAAGTCGGATTTATCAAGTGAAAGTAAGGTGTACTCTCAAATATATATATATATATATATATATATATATATATATATATATAAGCTGCCATGAAGTCATGAATAACAAACTAAACCGAATGAGAAGAACCAGGAATAAATTTTATTAATAATAAAAGTGTCAAATATCAAAATTATAGCAAGAAAGGAGAAGTATGGATAGAGTAATTAACTGGATATTTGTGCTATTTCTTGAGGCTTACTTAAATGTTTTCATTCTAAATTTGTATCATTACAGCCAAAAAAGAAAAACTTTAATATTTTTTGACCCATCATGTCAACGCTGTGCTAGCAAAAGAATCATTAGAGTCTTTGAGATGCGTTGTTTGTAAAGAAAATAGAGTTCGAATATTAAGAAATAAATTTTTCATCTACATAAATTTGATAAAATAATTATGCAAGTGATGCTACAATCGCTGAAAATATTAAAAAAATAAGAAGATAATAATTATTAAAATCTTTACTTTCATCAGAAATTAACTTCAATATTTAAAAAATATTCAAAAGGAATATTTTGAAATTAATTGAAAATGATGAGTTAATATACTGCATTAAAAGATTGAAAATTTTGCATTAAGCTTTTATAAATGAAAATGTTTTAAGTTTTCAGGAAATTTATATCTGTTTTGAAGTTGAATGAGCATTTGTAACTGAAGAGAAGTTGCTTGATAAATTATTTAATACCAAAAGCTGTGCAGAAAATTGTTTGAAATACCTATAGCTTTAGAAATTATGAAAACCTCCTAAATGTGTACACTTATAAATATGATATTGAAAACTAATTCTGTAATATGTGTTACTTTATGGTTCAGATAAATAGAGAAGGGAAATCTAGAATTTGTTTAAGATATAAAACCCTTTACTAGCTTTTAATGGGGTCAATTCACGGTCACGCGTCATGTACCAAACAAACAGTTTATGTTCAATTTTCCAAAGTTCTGCACATGTCGGGATGTCGACCGACAACGTTGATTGTCGGCAGGCATCCGATGCATTAACTTTTAAGTTAAAATTTACCCTAGCCGAATAATTAAAAAAATCTTTTGATTAAAAAAAATTAATATATTGAATTTTTTTCTCCAAATTTTCGGTGAAATGTAATTTTACTTATTATATTACACCTTAATTAGTATTTTCAATGTAATTATTGTTTTGCATAATTAATCAATATCACTTTTTAATTAGTTAGATACTCTTTTATTCTTTTCTTTCCCATATTCTTTTTTTTGTTCAAAGGATAGATTTTGACAAATGGCTATGGCAGTGTTTTTGAAAAATTACATATGTTCTTTTTAAATATTATTTGAATGTTATTGAATGTTAAATGTTATGAATATTGTTACTTTTAAATAATTATTACTCTTAAATAAGCCATCATTTCTAATCTTACTATGAAAATTATTACATTTTTTTCTTATGTAATTATTTTTATAAATATTGAGACTCTGAAGTTTTCAGATTGCTCAGAGGAAAGAACATGAAGTTCCAATTTGTATATATTGAATAAATTATGGTTAAAATTTCAACTTGTACCGCAGAAAAGGTATAAATACCATTTTTTTTAAATCTATGCAACTTATGAATCTGTTATTAGATTTTAATTTCTAGATATCATTCAAGAACAAGCAAGCAAAACTGCGCCGTCATTATTTTTATTTATACATTTCAAAAAATATAAATAGATAAAATACATATGAATAAATATTCGAAAAAAAAAATGACCAAATGGATGTTTCAATGTAATCACCTATTAAAAATAACTCAAAAATTATTTATTATTCTGGACATTTAGAAATAATATAAACGTAGCATGACAAGAATTTCAAAATAATTGATGAAATCAATTTTATTCAACAGAAACATTCTAGATACTAAACAACAGTTTTTTTCATCACCAATAAAAATATAATGTCGATCAATATACATTTAAAGCAGAGCATTTCTGAAATGTATTGTAAAATGCTAAAGTTACATTGATAAAAATTATGCTGATTGAATATCATGAAATAAAACAAAAATATACTGTACAGTAAATTTAATAAACATATATAACGTCATGATAAATGCATACACATATAGAAATTAAGTAGGATATAAAGAGAAGTTGGAACGAAACACTTTCATGTTTTTACAGAATTTTATGATTCAAAATTGATATATTAAAAAAATAGAGAGAAAAAAAAGCGAAGCATCTATGTGACAAAGAAATTAGAAATAAAAAATGTATAATAAATGCAGACCTGGAAATTGATTTTCAATGAAAATATCAGTATTTCTTAAAACAGAAATCACTGAGATCCACAATAATGTAGCATGACATTATAACAATCAATTTCTGTTGAAATTCAAGAAAAAAAAATAATTATCAGAAAGAAATACACTAATGAAAATAAACAGATTTTTTTTTATTAAACATGATTACCCACCAATAACTGAATAATATGAATTACTTAAAGATAAAGAAAACTTTAATATTCATAATAAAAAAAGTAAAACCTCATGATGCATTTTATTTTAATGTCATCAACTAAAAATCATTTATATCATATTTTGTATAGTTTTTGTCCAATTTGGAAACCTTTATATCATCACATCATTCGTTTCTAATACATTCATCGGATAACTTTTAATAAAAAGTTTCTTGTCAGATATGATGTTGCAGTATAAAAATTACTGGAATTGGTTTTTTGGGGGAGGGGTTGTTTACTACAGTTAGTAAATGGGAACACATTAAATAAATTTTCAAAAATGATCGTAGCATATCACCGACTTCGAAGTAAACTTACAACCTTCTATTCCAATGATAATAACGCAATTCACAATTGTTGAATGGAAACTAAAAAAACCTTTTACACTGCAATAACTTTTCAATTTCACATCAAAATATGTAGCATCACACCAGTGTTTCATCTTTTAACATTTATTAAGAGGAAAGAAAATGACTCAAAGTTATAACTTCAAATGTAAACAAAAAATCCTCTTCAAACTTGGCGGAGAAAGTTAATGACAGACTCATCAACTAAAGGCCTTATCACATGGCAAAATATCTTCGGCACTTTCCGTCAGCAAACAACAGCGAAAGTGATGTCACTTGTATGACGTCACTTCAAAGTTTCACATGATTGGTTGAATTTCGTTTGCGGACAATATTTCCGACGACATTTTCGAACTGGTTAGAAAAAGTTGTCGATTATGAAACTTGCTTGACCGGTTTTTGAGGGTAGAAACGGAATAGTGCTGGCGAAATCTCACCGTGTGATAAGGCCTTTAAGTGCTGTGTATGAAGGTTTAAATGCCATGCGCATAAGTAGATGACATGTGACTTTTACGTTACATGAATTGACCCCATTGCTTACTAGTAAAAACAAAAGATAAACAAATGATTTTAATGTTTGGTGAAACGAGGCAATAGGTTTAATTATTACTGATTTAAATTTCATCAAATGAAACTAGTGTTTCAAATCATGCCTAAAAATATTTTTTTAAAATTTGTTGAAATTGGAGGCAAAAGGCAAAATTAAATATATCTTTGAAAAGATGAGTTTTTGAATTTTTGAATTTGATGTAAAATGTTTTTGGCAGTTTAAGGCGATATAATTAATAAATACCTTTGTGCGTAGTAATATTCCCAGAAGTTATTACTAAAATTATCGAAATTTCATTTAACTTCGGATTAATTAAAACTAATTCATGTACTGCAAATTTACTTTGGGAGCCGTGCATCCATCCTTCGCAGTATATTTGTTTCAAGTTCAATAACTTTAATTATAACAGTTTGGACTGTAATGTACCATTGGACAGACAAATCAGAGAGACATTTCCGCTTTTCGTATTAATAGATTAAACTATATACTATAGAATATTAAATACAGACTGTTTCCGTAGATATTCCATGATAGATAGGCTTCAAAATAGAGCATTTTGAATTGTTTTCTACTATCTTTAATGACATGGATTTGCATTCTATGTCAACCCAGAGTCTCCTTAACAGCTATTTAATTTCTAACTGATTACTACAACAGGATCAGAATCCTTTAAACATTCTTTTCCTTTTCTAAGCTTTCTTTTGTGATTAAAAGTCTTTCCATAAGGCTTTGAAATTATTTGTTCATATTTGGTCCCAAGGTTCTTAAGTCAATTATGGATAACCATTTAAAAAGTGTTACAGTTGACAGTGATTCTAAAATTGAAAACAAGTTACGATATTATACTTGTATGAACTTAACGCAGTCTCCTGAACAAAATGAATGATTCTGTTTTTTTATATTCAAACGAAACAGTTAGACACATATGGCCTAACATCACCATTAAAAATAATTGCTTTATAGAGTATACAGATTTGGGGATAAAATGTAAATAAAGAAGAAAACTTTTTTCTTTCAGCAAATTTTTTTATTCTCGCAAAATGAGGTATATTGTTTACCCTAATCCGATAATAATACGATGTTTCCTCTGTGTTTAAAAAGAAAAGAGAGTGTTTTCAATGTAGTCAAAGCTTTTATAAACTCAACATGGTCGGATTAAGTCCTGTACTAGTGAAAGGACATTTTGAATACAATGATTTATCATATAATTTTACATCATTTATCTTTTAACCATTCGTCTAATTTATACGCATAAATTTAACAAGTAGTTTTAGCTTGTGATCATCACTTATCTTAAATACGATACTTATTGATGCCTTTTTTAAAATTCTGAATTTGCAAGCTATATCATTACAAAGGTCTTTACAGTTTATCTTATAGAAAAATAAAATATCTGAAAAAAAACTTCAAATTTTAAGTGTTCAGATTCAGTGAAACGATTGATTTAAGATAAATAACGTATTCATCATCATCTTTCAAATGAAAAGATTCTCTTTCAATCAATTGTTTTTCCAACGACGTAGTATTTATATGAATTATTTTTGGAAGTCGAGAAAATTATTTACATAGAATTTACAAAAATATCACCATTGATAGAATATGGAAGTATTTCTTTATTAGCTATTCTGATTAGAAATTTGACATTTGCGTGTATTATTATGAAAGAAAGAAAAAAATCAGTTATATCTTTTATGTGAATGATAAGCATGTCAAATTTGTGACTCTCCCAATAATACTGCAAATAATAAAGTTTAATAATCATCTCACTCTTTTAGATAATTAAAAATATTAATTGTGTATTAATTATTATGTTAATAAAGTCAAAGTAAATTTCATAGAATCATTTTTCAAAAAAGGCGTTTGAAATTTAATTTGAAGCAAGACTTATAGGTTTTCCATCTTTGCAATACAAGTTTACATTATTACCTTAAATTTTCTGGAAGAATAAAATATTGATATTATACGCAAATCGACGCAAGTAAAGTCCATCACTATTTCAATTTGAAGGTAGAATTCAATAAATTTAAAAAGCTTGAAATGAACAAAAATTTTATGGCCAAATTTGTAAAACTTCAAAGATGTAAGCAAAGTAATTTTAGAAAGCGATGTAGGCTACATCAAAATTCGAAGCAGTTTTTTTAATACATTCGTATATATCCATATATGTTATTTATGATAAATAAAATAATATATTCAATCATAATCATATATAAATACTTCCTTTTATTTATTATAACCATCACAGATAAAAGTGAATAATTTAATGTAATCTATTTTTAATCTAAAAATTTGTTATATATTATTAATTATAGAATAAATATTTTAAACATGTGATTGGAGCTAATAAATACCAAACAGAAATACAAATTTATGATTGTATGCATTGTGCATTTTTGTAATCAGAGAATGTATTTTGGACAGCTTAATTACGATTGATACAATCTAAAATTTGAAGCAGATTTTTAATTATGGTATAAAAACTAGGGCTGAATGTTATACCTTTGACCCAAACTTATTATGCAGGTACAACAACCCATCCACCCTCACACACACTTCTACTGTTTCTTTGCACTTTTATTGGTAATTCATGATAGATCTACCTTTTTTACTTTCTCGTATACGAAGAGAATGAATAATTATCGAAGAATTGGTGCTTAAAATTTTGACGAATCTCATCGTTTTAAACCTTCTCGCGTCTGTAAAATTCATTTTTGGAATTGCACATGTCTTTAAACAGGGTAATTCAAAACACTGAGTCAAATTGATGAAATTAAGTAAGTCGTCTCTACAACAAATTTGTAGATTTCTATCAAATTTTGTGCAAAATCCACTAGCTGTAAGTTTATCCATTTGTTCGAGTGCAAGTAAACACTGTAAAAACAAACCACAAATATCTGGACTGATAAAATTTAGCTTACAGTTTTAACGCACTAAATGCCGATTTGTGCTTAATTGTAAGCCAAATTCATCAAGGTGTTTGACCATCTGTAGGTCTATACATTCCCATGCATGTAAATGCGACAACTCAAAAACGCAGCAGCTTAGATAAATGAAATTTGGCATGTGATCTCGCTGCAAATAGATTTAGTTCTGTAGCGAATTTTAGTTTCAACCGTTGAATAACAATATGTAAAATTTTTTCGTGGAGACTCCCTTTGATACTTTTTATTGAAAACTGTAAATTCATAATCTAAAAGCATTTTTGTGGTAATAATAAATATTAAAATGTAAATTCTTGTCTTCAAATTTTTTTGTTACGTTCAAGCATTTCTAAGCAGATTTAGAGACTTAAAGTCTAAAGAATAAACCACTCAGAATTAAGGTATTTCATAAGTTAATATATCTTCCATTTTTCAATTTTTGATCATAATTTTGAGCCCCAACTTTCTTTTGTTCATGTTTCTTTAACTCTTCAAAGATAAACCACTTTTCTATTGCGCTTACAAATAAGAACATCAGATTTTTATTATGTATACAACTTTTTTTAAATATGTTGTAGATATATATTTGATCTTATATTTAATAAATTAATTATTAAAGAATTTTTTTAACCTTGAAAAATTCGTAATTTTAAACTGAAAAGTTAACTATTAAAAGTAAACATTGTATAATTTTGTAAGGGATATACTATACTGCAAGTTATAAATTTTAGGAAAAAAAAAACAACGATCTGCATTTGAAGCAAAAAGATCAATTTTTAATGAATGATATCAAAATTAAAATGTGCCTAAAATAGTTAGGAAATTAAAGCATACAGTTTTTTCTAAATTCATAAAACAGTTTGAAGTTCTAAAATGTTAAATAGATTCTGAAATTTCTCGTAAGCACATTAAAGTTTTCAGTATATTTAACTGAATTTTTTTTATCACATATATGGTTTATATAATGAAATTATCTACATTTAGTGGAAATTTCAGAGTGATGTGGAAATTGAAAATATTTGTTTGGAACACCAATTAGAGTCTTAAAGCTAAATATGTAATCAGATAGGCACAAATTTGGAAAAATTTATAAGCAATAAAATAAAATTATGGATAAAATACAAATGTAACTTTTTAAAAGAGCTGCTCTGAAATATTACTTACAAAATAAGAAATTTTCTGATATATTAAATTCTTCATTGATGTTTTTAAATAAGTAAGTTTTAAGGGACTAAATCTAAACAATAGAGAGGATGTCCGAGTGTCATTTAAGGAAGTTTCTTCATCATTATTATTATTACTTTTACGTTGCACTAATTTGGATTGTCTTGAAGATCGTTGATCGAAATGAACCGTTTATAAACAGACATGTTTTAACTTCCTTCGAAAGTTCATGGAAGTACATTGCGCTACTGCGCTACTGTACATTAAGCTACTGTCACCCTGCAAATTAAACAAACAAACAAAAAACAGATTGAATTTTTTAAAAAGACATAACTGGCAATTGCTTTTTATCCCAACATGATTATTTTGCTACTTATTTCTTGAAATAGTTTTTATCAGGTGTTGAGAATGACAAAAATGTGTTTAATTTTTGCTCCATTAACACTAGTTCTCTGGCAATAATTACGAGTCAGATTTTCAACTTTTCTACAAACATTTTGAAACGGCTCTTACTATTTGCATATTGAGACTTTGATAGGGCAAATGAACAAGATGGGTATTCTATCTATGCCAAATTTCAATAAGTTTGCGATCTCCATTTGGTAAAAATTAATGATTATTCGCTAAGAAGCTACATTAAGTACTTATTGTTAAAAGGAATAAATAAATGACTAAATGAAGAATCAAACGGCGCCAAACCATTATTTAAACATCTTATCACGGTATATTACAAAGTACATTAAAATTGTCTACTGCTACTAAAAAGTCACATTCATAATTTATTTACTCAAGTGATTCCATCAATCAAATTTGTATTTCATTAGAATAAGAAAACTAAGATGCAAAGAAAGAAAGAAAAAAGCTTCTGTGATGACGCACTAACATTGAATCGACTTTTTTCAGTCATAAGAAAATTCAAAATTAATTGTTCATCTAGCATCAACAATGTATTCTTATATATATATATATATATATATATATATATATAT